>VDFB02374962.1:0-65947 GCA_007258455.2 Sequoia sempervirens
CGATGAAGAGCAGTCTTGTCGACTCAGTAAGACATGATGGAGCTCGATGAAATGTCATGGCGAAAGACATGAGTCTTGCCGACAGTATGTGACATTCGGGGTGACATGGGATGTACACTATGACATCTCGGTGAAAGTGGTAGATCATTCGGTAGAAGCTTTGTCTGTCGGTATGATGTCTCGCCGAAGAGTGATAGTCATGTCGAATGGCTCAGGCCGGAATGACTTGAAGATTTCGATATAAGGTCTTGGCAAGATCGGTATGTCTTGCCGATGGTTTCTCTGAGTTCGATATGACTTGTGACATTCGATATGAGTCTCGCCGATAAGGGAAACTCTTGCTGATAGGAACAAAATGGACATCGATGGATTCAGTATGACATGTGACACTCACTATGTTGTTCTGCCGACTGTTGAGACTTATGATGATACCGTTATGAATACTTTGTGGCATCGGGGAGACACTGTTAATGTCTCACCAATATGCCAACAAAGTTTGATTGCTTTTGACCATGTGAACATCCTATGTGGCATCCCGCTAGACCAATCAGAGGAAGCGATTTTTCAAATGGATGACGATTGGATTTTTGCATCAGTTGCATCACTGAAAAAATTGCATGCAAGGAAAAATCTGAAAAGGCATGGAAACTTTCTTCAATGGAGCATTGGCGGATAAGGATCAACAAGAAGATAAAATCAGAATGTGATAAGAATTATGAGATGAGTTGAATCAGATGATATGAGAGAGCATTGTCTGTAATAGATGAACAGTGAGAAAAGCTACTATGACTAACACCAGAGAGTTGTATCTCAGTTTTGTATGTAATCAATTGTTACTGTAATACAAAGAGATTCAGTTTGGTGTGGTGGGTTTTTTCCTAAAAGGGTTTCCCACGTAAATCTTTTGTTCAGTTGTCTTTGTGTATTTTCTCTATTTCTGTAAATCTTTCATGTGTGTCTTAATTAGATTGTAATTTTGAAAATTAAAAGCCCTACATTGCATTCTTCCCTGTGGATTTGACATTAGGAAAGTGTTTTCCGCACCTCTGCTTTCCTTACAAAAGGAAGGGTACATTCAACCATCTAACCTATGAATCTATGAATTTCCTAAATATTCCCTTGCAAGCTTTATAGCTAAGATATGTTTCTAGGTGTAGACATGTTAAAAATCACGTCGATCTTATTTGTGTCAACCTTAATTCCACAATGAAAAACTATAAATCCTAAAATATTTCCCGTTTCTGTGTCGAAGATGCACTTAAGAGGATCTAGCCTTATCTTATAGATTCAAAGCCTTTCAAAGATAAGATGAATATTTCCTATGTGATCTTGATGAGTTATAGATTTCACCAAGATATCATCAATGTAGTCTTCTAGAGTTTTGTGAATGAAATCATGAAAGATTAGGGTCATCATCTATTGGTAAGTTGTGCCTGAATTCTTTAACCCAAATGGCATGACCACATAGAATAAAGTACCCAAAGGGGTAGTGAAGGTTGTCTTATATTGATCTTTTGGGTTAATACAAATTTGGTTATAGCCCAAGAAGCCATCCATAAAAAATAAAAAGGAATGGCTTGTTGGCATATAGTTGTCACTAATGTCAAAAGTGCAAATCATGCAAGGAAGATGAGTTTGAAGAATAGTGGATTTGATGGAAAATTAGGTACCAAATTCTATATGGTTTTTTTTAGAGCATTCCAGTGATGTGTTATGTAGGTCGAGAGAGAGGCAGAGGAGAATACATGTCATTAATTACAATAATAAAGGCTTGAGATATGCCCAGATTATAATCATCAAATCACATTAAACAATGTCCTTTTCATATTAAATACAAAGAAAATTTCAGATAGTTAATCCATTCAAAAATGCCACAAAAAGAGACTTTCACCACGCTACCGCCAAGCCAATGAAACACACTTCCAGGACTACAAAGTCACCACTCCACCACACAACAAGAAGGAAGGAGATGTGGGATAGTGGTAGACACCACACCACCACACAAGGCTAAAAGAGGAGATGCGGGATAGCTGTAGACACCGCACCACTACACAAGGTTGAAAAAGGAGATATGGGATAGTGGTAGACACCGCACAACTGCACGAGGTTGAAAGAGGAGACATGGGTCTATGAGGAATATTGAAGATTAATCCATGATGATCGAGATTAGACAGTGGTCACACACATCACAAGATTTCTAGTGGGACCATATAGTGGAAGATGATGTATGCACAGTGATGAATGACAGCGATTGAATGTAGAAGATTTGATGTTGCTTGTTGATAGATTATGACAGAGATGAACAGGTGGTGAAGAATGATTGCTTGATATGATAATTCACATCATTATTTTGAATTAGGTGGTGATGACATGGATGAAAAATGGCAATAGATTGCATACCTTGCAAGGTTTGTGTGGTCCCATTGTCCGATTTTGCGAGATGCGCGAATTTTGGACGCATGTCCTGGTGGATCCCGCATATGGAAAGCGATGTATAAAGAGATCTACGATGTAGATCATTTGGTGATTGATCCAATGGTGTACGACTATTAGTGAAGATCGACGATGGAGATTTCAACAACCGTTTATCGGATGGTTGTGTTTTAAAGTCGCATCAGTGTATGGAAAGTGCAGGATTGTGGTACAAAATTAGAAGATCGACGGCCCAGATTTCAATGCAATAATCACAAATGGCTAAATCAATGTGAATAAGGTTTTTGATTGGTAACTGACACAGATGAAGAATTAATTGGTCCAACTACACCCAGCGACCAATGTAAATGAGATTTTATGCACACAACGGCGATAAATTGTAGAGGTGATCGCTGAGACAAAAATCAAGATCAGATTGAATAATCAAAAGAATGCATTGAATGCACAATCAGATTTCAGGGTTTGGTAGAGAGAATGAAGGGAAATTCTCTATAACCGAATTAATTGTTGTATGAATCGATGCATAGGTATGGTGATATCTGATTACACTTATCAGATATCTTAATGATGGTGTGTGGCTCAATGAACTGACAGCTTGCTGGTGAAACTAATGAATAAGCAAAACCCTAATATGATGTTAGGGATGATTTGGATGATGAAGTGAATCCCAAGGTATTAATTGCACATTGGTGAAAAAGAAAGACAATTAGTCATTGTCTAAGAGTTGAAGTGTGTTGTAGAAGGAGAGTTAGAAGTTTGTAAGTGCATTGTGTGTTGAAAAGAGAGAAGTACAGTTGAGAATGTTGTAGAGCAACAAGTGCATAACAGAGGAGAGTGTAGAGCAGAGGAGAGTGTTGAATAGAGAGATGTATAGCTAAGAATATGGTAGAGAAAGAAGTGTAGAGCATAAAAGAGTGTTGAACAGAGAGATGTACAGCTAAGAATATGATAGAGAAGGAAGTGCAAAGTAGAGGTGATTGTTGAATAGAGAGATTTACAACTAAGAATACGGTAAAGAAGGAAGTTCAGAGTAGAGGAGAGTGTAGAACAAAAGCATGTGTTGCTGAGAGTTCAGCTACAGTAATAGAGTGTATGTTGCATTAAGTGCAACATGGTATTGCATGTATTGATGTATCTCAGGTTTATGTAGAGACACTTATATGCATATGTGAACTTGTAATTTTGCAAGAGGTTGTAGCCTCCATTTGCACTAAGTTATAGCCCAGATCAGGGTGTTGTAGCATCCTTCAAGTTTTTTCTTCTGAAACAAGGAATTGAAGCTTCCTTGGGGTTGTAGCCCTTAAAACTTGTAACTGAATTTTAATGCTTATGAGGTTGGATTAGGACAGTAGATCCTAGCAACATTTCTCATCGTGGTTTTTCCTATCTTGGGTTTTCCATGTATATCGAGTGTTATGTGTTGATCACTCTTGTGCTTATGGTCATCATATATTTGTTTATGTTTCAATCTGGACATCTAAGTTAAGTATTGAATCTACAAAAGTCTTTAAAAACCCAAAGTTTTAATATCTACTGATTCACCCCCCCCCTCAATAGATCATTTTGTTCTAACATAGCTTGCAGTCGAGTCTACAATCATATCAATATTAGGTAACAAAAAATCATCCTTAAGAGAAGCCTTATGAAGATCACAAATTTCAATTAAAACATGAATACATCCATCAGGTTTGCTAACGACAATGATATTTGAGATCCAAGGTGAATAGTCGATAGGACGGATAAAGCCTACTTTGAGTAACTTCTCTATATCAGTCTTAACCAATAATGCAACCTTGGGATTCATCTTTTGGATCTTTTGTTTGATGGCATTTACATTAGGACGTAGGATGATATTGTGGACCACTATGGACTCATCAATACCAGGCATGTCCTCATATGACCAAATGAAGATATTAGGATGATAATATAATAGATCAGAATGTTCTTTAGCTTCCGCTAAAGAAAGGCACTTTCCAATCTTAATTACCTTTTTCAGAGGATTTAGGACCCATGAAGACTTCAATAGTATTCCCCTTGAGGAGAGGACTATGGTCTTCAGGGTGTGGTATAGGAATTTCATCATCTATATTAGATAGAGGAGCCTCCTCATCCACATTCAAGATGGATTCTCTGAAGTATGATTTTTTTGTTCAAGCGATATGAGAATTGTTGCTTACGGTGAAAAGAAGGAAAGTGAGAAAAAACACCCAAGAACTATTTTTTGAGATTCTTCTAAAGAGAATACATCTAACGAAACTTCATTGGGTTCTACATTATCCTCAATCAACTCAAGATGCACTAAATTAAAAGGTTTGGCTGAAATCATATTAACACTCCATGGTTTTTGCATAGCTTGTTTAGGAGAGCAACCCAACCAAAAGTTACACTTCCAAGGCCTAACCTAGATAGGGACCTAAACTCCTTTTTCGATACACCCAAGACCTTTTCACCCATAACCATACTTAGAAACAAGCTTATATCTAGGACCTTAATGTGTCTGTAAACTTGGGAAGAGGGTGGTTCTATGTAGAGAGCATCATTCCACCAATGGGTGTCAAATGCATCCATGAGATCACAACTATTCTTCTCATCAAGATTACAAAAATTAACCTCCTTGCAAGAAGCATGACTATCCTCCTCGATAGGGGAACAGTCAGATTCCTAGATAAGGTCACAACTATCCTTCTCAACAAGAGGTTGGTCAACTTTCTTAATAGAGGTATTCAAAGTTATTGGAAGGTCGATGTGGATGGGATCTACTTTATATTCTCCAATAATGAATTTAGAGAACTCCAAATACCCCGAATCATCACTAAGACATGCATTTTATTTGGAAGAAGAAGTAGACGGGGAAGACTTAGGACTCTCTACTTTCGTCTATTCCTCTTTAGGGACATTCATCTTAGGGGAATTCTCTAGGGGTGACACCACTAAGGAACATGTCAATGCATCAAAGGTTAGCAATGGAATGCAATTCTTAAGAGTGGAAACAATCAAGGCTTGACCAACAACTTTCAACTCACAAAGGTGGACACCTTCAGGGTCAACCTTGATTGTAACTGCTTGATTGTTAGCTACAAATTTTATGGATCAATGTAAGGTAGAAGTCACAGCTCCCATAACGTGAATCCAAGGTCTTCCCAAAAGAATATTGTAAGGTAACAAACCAAGCATCACGTAAACTAGAGAGGGTAAGGTAATGGGTCCCAACCACAAAGGAAAGAGTATTGTGCTCATGGCTTGATGACCAATGTTATTGAATCCATGAATGTACAAAGAAAAAGTAGCTAAAGAAGAAGAATCAATATTAATCTTAGGTAATAGATCTTCATCACAAATTTTGAGATTTGAATTGGTGTCAATGAGAGAATGTCTAGTAATGATATTATTGACATTAACTATAATCATTAACAGGTCTACTTGCTTTTGCACATCCAACGACGAGAGTTCTTGCAGATAGAATGTGATATTTGACAAGTCCACACAAATATGATCCAACAACACATTAACATTCTCTGACCTAGTGGAGGAAGGAAAGAGGATATTTTGCAAGGCTCCCTAAAGCATACCTTAATAAACCAGAGTGGTTTGAAGAAAATCCCAAAGTGAGATCTTAGTTGGAGTAACATGAAGTTACTCGACAAGATCATAATCACTAGGTTCTTTAGTTGCAATTTTAGGTGCCAAAGGAAGATTTGGTTGAGAAAGTGGTAAAGAAGTGGGAAACAAATTAGTTTGAGGTGTAGGTATATAAGCTTGTTGATTCAAGTTCTGTTGATTTCTTCTAGTGGTATATGTGTGCCCTATGGCATTGTAAGAGGAAGAGTCTATAGCTTTTAAGAACATTGTATACAAATATGTTGAGTCATTATGATATAGGACCCCACAGATAGAATGAATCCTCTTAGGAGAAGGGCTAGTTGGAGTTAAGTAAACAATGGGTCTCTTAGGCTTTTTAGGAGCCATAAAGACTACATAATTTTTACTGGCTTCTCAACTTGCAGAGAGGAAGTTGATGTTTGTGATGAAGAATTTTGCTCAGGATATCTACAGATAGGAAAATATTCTTCCAAGAAATCATCAAGAGCATCATCTAACATATCAAAATCCTCTTTAGAGAAAACATGATCATAAACATTAAAACATTACAGAAAAATATCTAACATGTTCGCGTTGGGTTAACCAAAATGTAGAGAAGGGGGATTTTCTACTCACAAGTCTCTTTCTTTCCAAGAGAATCCTAGGGAATGAACTACCCTAAATTACCTTGGGTTTCATTTAATCGAACTAGAAGGTGGAATGAAGAAATTGCAAAGAGTATCCCAAAGATATAATATTAAATAAGGTGGTCAGAAAAACTACTTTAGAGACGAAAAGAGTAGGGTATTGAGATCTCTGCCACAGAAGGAGAAACTCTCAGCCAGAGGAAAGCAGCATAGGATCAAGATGCTAGCACAGCATGTTGGGGTCCTAGAGGCACACTAGTGTCCTAAATGGATAGAATGCTAAACCCTCAAACAAAAATGTCTTATACCTACTAACTAGCTCAGATCTAAGGTTCATTTGTTCAACTAAATTGATAGAAAGATAGAAATGCTAGAAATACACAAGAAAATGGAGAGCCAACTTACAAAGGGTCCTACATTTGATATCTTCTCCCAATATTTTCTCAAACAACCTACACACAAGATGAATGAGGGGAAATCTTGGGGCTATTTTGGGGCTTGTTGCAATCAAACCTCCCTTTTAGTGTTCCCACCTCCACAAACAACCAGATAGATAGATAAAATGGAAAAAAGGTAAACAAATACAAATTGATAAAAGAAAACCCTACTCAAGGAGAAATTTTATCACCAAATAAAGCTATAATAAGTTATCTAATCACAAATAGACAAGAGACAAGATAGTGTTACCAATAGTCCACAAACCCCTCTTGACTTGACGAATGCACCGTTGATTGCTTGAAAGAGAGCTTTGGTTGTCGAGGGGCCTCAATCTAGCAGGGCTTCACCATAGAAGCAAGATTGAGAAGAGAAGAACAAAATAGTAGGGGAAAATTGAGAAAGTGAAGTGTTAGAATCCAAGAACTTGCAAAATGAGAGAAAAGGAATGAGTTTTTTGTTGCTACATGGGCAAGAGGAACCATTACTCTTAGATTTTGGTAGTAGGGACACATGCCACAAGCCAAAGATTCCAAAAATTCCTCATTTCAAACTCGAAAAAATGTAGGGATGATAGTGTGCCATGCAGACGTATGTGCATCGTGCAAGCATCTAGCTCATCATTTTTTTGGGAAATGAGGTGGCAGACCACTCCCGCTTTGTCATTGGTCCTCATGGAGTTCAAATCACAAAATTCAGACCCATAAGGTTCTTGTCACAAATATGACTAGGTGTAATAAATGTGGGGGTCAAATGCGAAAATGTGAAAATGCCCCTAGGGTGCAATTTTATGACATTACACATTATAAATACTATGTAATGGTCAAATATCTTTGTATATTATTTATTTCAACCTCCTAGGAATATTTTCTTGTTATGCATAAGACCTTATTTTGCAATGTTAATTTAAGTTAAATGGTCTAATTTCTTCTTTGTCTTCATTTCTTTTCTTGACCTATTCAATACAGTTAGAATTTTAATTCTGTGATGATAATATCATCTCTGTGGTGCGGGATCACTTTGCATTGATCAACTAGAAGAAATATCATTCACTATGCTAGTCTTACAAAGGTGGTGAAGCTTATCTTTTTCTACACCATAGTCTTGCATTATGTTAAATCTTCATCATATAAAGGGATCCTACTTAATTCTAAATACAATGTGATTAACCAAAGAAACAATGGCCAAACCAAGGTCATGCAAGTTCAATTCTATCCTACCCAATTTTCCTAAATAAATTATTAGACACCTTTTGGTAGTTCCATGACCCTACCTAGAAGAGATTTCACTAGTTATAGATTTAAAACCCTTCCATTTAATTTAAATTAATGTATCCATAATATAAACATCTTTTTTAAAGGGGATTCACTGTTAGAGTTGGTGTGGTAAGGTTTTGGGAATTGATATGTATAATTGCTCTTAGACCAAATATTTTTACATGATGACATATTTACAATGCATCGTATATGTTCTATGTATTGATGATTTAATGTATGGAATAGAAATCCAAATTGGTATTGATTCAAATATATAAGCTGGAGAAATTTTCTTGGTTGATAGGGTAGAAATAACAAGGAATTTTTAAAAATGTAACAAAAATTAGTACATAGGATACAAGTGGTGAAAAAATCTTGGGTATTTTAAATTTAGACTAGTGTATGCAAAGTGGGTGTCAAAAGCATAAATTTGAGGAGTAGAAGTGGAATTATATGTGTTTATTATTACCCTATAAAAGTGCATTATATGTCATCGGTTCATTAAATTAATCCCCTAAGCTTTGTCCCTCCTTTTCATTATCAACTTGAAAAACTTGGGATTCCTCTCTAATATTAACTTGAGGAACTGGGATCTCCTTTCTAATATCAATTAGAGGAAATCTAGTCTCCTAGATTCAATACTAACTTGAGGATGAGAAATATCTATATTATTCATTTCAATTCACACATCCTCTCTACTATTCACTTAAATTTGGACCTACTCTATAGTATTCACTTGAACTTGGATCTTCCGTCCACTTATACAAACTTCAAATTGGGCCTCCCCTCTAGTATCTACATGTATTCAAACAACATAGTTTCAACCAATATATATAAAGAAATATTTAAGCAAATCATAATAATTCATTTAGTTAATGTAATTACATTTAAACCCTAAAATATTCCAATCCCAAATCCTATACCTTAAACCTTTTACTATAAACTTTTAACTGCATTTTGATAACTCTTAACTTTGATTCTTAAATCATATCAAGTAGGCCAAGTGTAAAGCTTCAATTGGTACATCATAAATTGTAAATAAGTTAAACTATAAACCCTAAAATATTTACCATGTAAATCATATTTCGTAGATTATGCAAATCCTAAACAATAAATTATAAATCATAAGCCAGATCAATTATAAACCTTAAACCATAAGCTTTGTGTTCTATAAACCCTACATCTAAAATAATAGACCATGGACTATAAAATGTAAACATCAAATCCAAATATTATTTACTATAAACTATATAAATATTAAATTATAAACCCTAAATAGTAAGATCACTAAACCTTAAATCCTAAAGTATAAACCTTTAACCATAGACTATATTCCATAAAATCTATGAACTAAAAACCCTAAATCATTAGTTATACTCTCAATCCAAATATTAAACCATAAATTATAAGTTATAAACCATGAAACTTGAACTCTAAAATCCCAAAACCTATAAATATGATAAAATATAGACCTCTAAATCATAAAACCCAAACCCATGAACATATACTTTGAAATCTAAAGTTTTGAATACTAAGCACTAGATCATAAACCCGAAACCTTTAAACCTAAAACATAAACCTTGTATTACAAATAAATGAAACTATCTAAACCCTAAAACATAGATTTGATAAACCATATGTACCATAGAACATAACCCCTAGAAATACCAAATTGTAATTTATGCATATTTATCAAAGATTAATTGCAAAGGTCCTAAATTGTAAATGTGGTAAGGGAATTGTAAGCCCCAAATCATAAGTGGATTTACTATAAACATTTAACTCATAAATATTAACTTCCCTAAACCCTAAACCATAGAAACTTCTAACCCCATATAATGAAGTGTAAAACCCAAATCTTTAATTATGAATTATAAGTAGATATAAGTTTCCTTATCCTTGAACCTTAAATCCTAAAGCACAAAGTTTATAAATTACAAAATATAAACCCTTGAACCTTATAAAATAAACCCCAAACCATATATGTAATTATATGCAACAATTTGAAAACAAGGAAATTTCATAAAATAAGTAAACTATGCAATAGGGAATTTATAGATTACCTTGTTTTTCACTTCAATATCTCACATTTCTTTGTATATTTAACTTAATTTCCTTTTCTATAGGATATGATCATTGGGTTTAATTTCCATCTATTCTTTTTGTTTCACATTTCTATGGTTTGCAACATAATTTAAATTTTGTTGCAATTACAAATGAGGAAACAGATGTGGTTTTATTGAATTACACTAAGGGGGTGATCCCACAAAGCTAGTTTACAATTTCTAGGAGGAACTGATTTTTGCTGAAATCGCATATTTTTAAAAAATATAATGATTTAAGCCTTAAAATGTTCCATTTAAAGAATTCCAATTGAAGAGGTTTTTATCAAACTACCTTAAATCAAACCCCATTGGATAGAACCCTGCTAGTTTTAAATCATACCTATAACAAAGTCTCATTTACATGTATCAAAATGCTGATAAAAAACCACTTTTGATTTACCTTTTGGGGGATCGAATGAATTCGTTATAAAATTTATTTTTTGCAAGTATATGAAAATTCATTATAGCTTACAAAAAGTACAATTTTAAATAAATTTAATTAATTATTATATTTATTTTTATTTACCAAGTAGATGTGGGTTTTTCACAAAAATCAAGCTCTACGATAGTACCTGCATTGGAAAATAGAAAATTATTAAAAAAAAAAAAAAAAAATGTTAGTGCACTAGATGTTGAAGTCCTTGATCCAACAATAAAAAAAAAATGAATTTCAATACATGCAAAAAAAGTTACGTGTTATACAGTCGCGCTATGTCTGAATTATAATTGGTTTTAATTTGAAACTTAATTAGAGAAAAAATATTCAATAAAAAACTATCTAACCAAGTGGAAGCACTAGATATCAGAGTTATGAATCTAAATTTGAAAGAATTAGAATTTTATCCTTCATGGAAAAAAAAGTTATGCATTATATGGTGAGTGTCACTTTTTGAAAATGTTGTTTTCTGAAAAAAACTAGTTTTTGAGGGAGATGGAAAAATAAGTGCAATCTGACTGCAAAAATTTTGAAAAAAATATATTTAGAATCTATAGACAAAATTTCACAAAACTCTAGTTTGCATCATCTCCAAATTCCTCACGGTTTAGCCGCTATAGGTTCCCGAAAGTGAATATTTAGTTAAAAAAAATTATTTCAGTGTCCAATTTGGCCAAAAATTGTAAACCACTATTGTGGGGTCACCCAAGGGTTAGATCTAACCCATAGGACCTAGGTAAGATTTGATACCCTTAGATCAAAATGAATTTTATTTAACTCACTTAAATGGTGTCCCTATGATATCATCTTCCTCTCCTATCCACATGTTGCAATTTTAGAAGTCAAAATAGTCAAATTTGTATCACATATTCATCTAAAAATATATATTTTACATGCATGTAGCTATTGAAATTAGTTTTTTTAAATTATAATATATTATATGTTTTTAATTTTATACATATTATTCATTTATTTTATAAGTAACATAGGTCCATTACAAAAGATAAAGACCTCTAGTAGAGACATTACGAAAAAATAGCAATGTTAAAAATAAATAAATTACACTATAATCTACACATGTTCTCATTTCAAAAACAATCAATTTTGATAAATAGAAAAAAGAGAAAAGGGTAATGGTAAAATTTACGTCTAAATTTATTTTATCATCAATAGAAAATTACCAAAAAAATATATACACACTAGATAGTGGACTTAGTGATTTATTTCCAAGAAATTTTGGAATGGTATTATTTGTAGTAGAAGTTACACATTATGGTCAAATTCCACTCACTATAAAATAAGAGAAATATAATTAAAATTTTAGAAAACCAACAAAAATTTATATGAATAATATTTTTTATGCAAAAAATCATAAAGTATTTCTATAGAGAAAATACCGCAAATCATTAGTTCACATCATCTTTAAATTTTTGATAATTTGTTTGGTATGATTGATAGAATATGATAAATACTATTAAAAATAATTTTGGTGGCCCAATGATGTTGAAAAGTGTCACAATATTGTGTTTTAACCCTATGATGAGCATTTGAACTAATAGTTGATCAAGTTAATCTAGTAACTTATTTTATTTCCCCTTCTTGTGCCTAATCATCAAATGGACCTACTACAACTATGGTGTCTACTTCATGTGGCATGCATTCTCTAGCATGTTATGTATGTAGAAATTGTAGTGGATTATGATCAAAATGCATAACTTTCCTTACCCAAAATGTACTAGCACCGCTACTTAACAACTTGAATAATGATGCACAATTCCTTCTCCGGGTGGAGTAGAACTAGGCCATGTCACTAAATTTCTATAAGTGATATGTGACAAGATACCTATGTTGAGTGGGTAGTACAACAAATGCGCATAGTCAAATCCATTGTTCTAGATCTCAAAAGAGTGTGCAATGGTGAGGTATTGTTACTACATAGAGGTGTTTATTGAGCTCTTTAAAGGTAAAATATCATGTAGATCTCTAAATTAAGGTTTCCTTGGCATGTATGATTTTATTGAGTGATCAAGAAATGTGTGAGAATCTAAGAAAAACTATGTGGTTAATATTCATGAGTCAAAGAAAGTTGTGAAATTCATTGAGTTTTCTCAAATTTGACTAGTCTTAAATAGCCCTTATTTTCTCCAAGTCTACATGGATTCCTATGTGATTAATGATGCATCCTCAATACTTGATTTCTATTGTGTTGAAGGTAAACATGGTGAAGCTATCTTGTAACTTGTGTTGGCATAGAATGTCAAATATGTGTGAGTTGTACTCCAAATTCTCCTTCCAGGTATCGCTAAAGACAAGTATGTCATCCAAGCACTAGATGATTACAAAGCATTTGGTGAAAGATCATATAATTTTTTTCATCTAGTGTATGAATTTTGTCAGAACATTGGTCAAGATAAAAGGCATAATAATTTATTTGTACAATCCCTTTTTGGCTTTAATGTCATTTTTTTCATTCATTTAGGATGGAATAATTCCTAGTGATATCACAACTTGATATTGATCTTGGTGAAGTATTGTGCACCATGGGGCTAGTCCAAGAGGTATACCTATTTTTTGCCATGATCTTATTGAGTGTGGTTAGTATTTAAAAGCACCATATGACATTCCTCTTAGGCACTAGGACTAGTATAATTCCACATGGAGAAGATTTGGGTCTAATATATTCCTTGATAAAAAATGTTTGAATTTGGTGTTGAACTTCATCATTCTCCCAAATAGATATATGATACATAGGGCTATTAGAAAGATGATTCCAAGAACTAAATAAATCTTTTTCTACACCATGTAGTGTGTGTGAAGGTATAATTTATGACCCTCAAAGTCATGTGTTGTGCAACCTTGTACACTAGCAATATACAATTGCTTTCGTGTACAAGTTTCTCTAGCCAAACCATGAGAAGCATGAACTTCTACATGTGCAAAATGATCGTACAATATTTATTTATTTTTAAATTTCCACCTTGGTCTTTGGTGAAGACTTATGAATGTTGGATAGTGGTTTTCAACATGTACTAGACCCACTATTGCAATTTTTTTTAATATATACATCATCTATGTTGTACAAATATTATCTCCCAAGTAGTGTGTCACATACTTATAGTGTCACAATGTCACAAGTGATTGTTTCCTACATGCATGCATGTTTGACTATATCTTTGAAAATGTAATGGAATCTTACCCAAATGTTCTTACATTGTTACAACCATCCTAGTGAGTATGATCTTGGGTGCACTTCAATGGAAAGACCTAGGTGCTTGATTACATATTATGAGATGATGTTCTTTTGTATTTCACATTCAATGATGACATACATTTTATGTCTATTGAATGAGCACTTCATGTAGAAGAGAATTTCACATTGCTCTAAAATGATAATAGGCAACACTAGCATTAACACATGTTGTATTTGAGCTATTATTGATATTTTTCATATGATTCAATGTGACTTGGAGAATCAAATATTTTTATGCACAACATTCAACATCAATATGGGAACTAGTCTAATGATAATGACACCACTTATCATCATGTTCCTCCTTCTTACCCATGCCTTACTTTGATGTAGACAATGCTAATGCTTTGGAATTTGGCACAAAGAACTTGGAGTTTTATAGTTTCTTATGCACATGGGAATTAAATACTTCCCCATCGAGGGACTTGATTCATGCATTAGCTTTCTCTTGCACGTGGAAAGCTTCTACTTGAGCTTGGTCTTAGCTTCAATATTGGATGCATTATGGAATGCTTGCCCCAATGTGTTTGAAGTTAGGAACTCTATTTCAGCAAAAATATAAGGTGATAACCCACTAATAAATTCGATATGCCCTACCATATAAGTTTTTAATAGGAATTGTGTTATCTAATAACCTATTATATTGTTTTTGTTTAATCTAAACTACAATCCACTAATATCATTAGTATATCCCTTCTAGAAAACTTAGGTACCTCTATGAGTCACACTTGAGATAAAAATAATAATTAAATCATATCAATAGATCTTAAATCCTATTATAGATCAAAAATGAGAAAATATTTGGACATATAGATCTTAAAAATTCCTTCAAAATTAGAAAATCTAGTAGTTCCCCTATCCAAGGAGGGCAATTAACCGTGGTCACTACTCTACAATTATTTGTCAAAGTACCTTTAAAATATACTTTCTAATAACATGAATCACTTCAATATGATTTTTTGTGCTAAGATGGCAATCCTTAGAAAATTAATCACCCTCCTAATATCAAATACAAATATAAACGTATCACGATACTTTATTTATACTATTCAATAAAAATTATCTACAATATTTTATATCCACAATTTGCACTGAAAGGTACCTCTTCTAAAAAATACTTTTTTATAATAAAATGCTTTAATTACAATCCCTTCACAAATTGATAATTGAATATAATTTTCTTTATAAAATGAGTTATGTGAGGTACAAATAGACTATTCTATAAATTGGCATATACCATAATATAATGTTCTAAATATAAAACAATTCACTTCGCTTATTATACTCCTCCTGTCTTCTAACTGTTATTAATGAACATAAAGTGCTTTACCCAAGAGCCCAATTTAATGTTCTTAGGAAAGACTCACGTACAAGTATTCAATCTCTTATTCCAATCACACAGAGCTCGAAATCTACCAATTTCATGACAGCAATATTACTGCTTAGATCTTTACATTCTAGATTTCTAATTACATTAAGAATAATTTTCATTTACGAGATCAATTTCAAAAATATGATAATTAATCTAGCAACTGTTAATTATCCTGGAAAACAATAATTTCCTTCATGGTGATAACGAAAACTCCATGAGATTTGCTTGAATAACTCAGGGATCTAAGTTTCAGGCATTCTGATTATTCTTTTTCTTGGTATTCGCTCACTGTACTTATTTTTTTAATTCTTATGTCTTTGAATATGTGCTTTCATGTTTCACGATCCAGTTGACAGATTCTTCCCACCATTCTCAACTGGAGATCGTCCAATGCAATTCATTAATTATGGAACTGTTTTTTCTCTGTCGTACTATTATGCAAATCATACTTGTTTTTGCGTACACGCTCTCCATCATCATGCAGGTTTTTTTTTTCAATATTTCTGATATATTGTAAAGCGTAAGCAGTGTATAAGTTTGACAGCAATAACCATCAAATATTCTCTACGATATATGACTTTGTGTTCATCTATAATAAGTAAATGTTGTTGATAGTCTCTGCATAAAAACAAGAATGGTGGGCTCGCCTTGCCTGCAGAGATTGAACATTGGTCATTTACGTCTCAGGCCGGACTATTTTAGACGTTTAAATTATTTGAGGAAGAAGCTTCTGGACAAAAACTCTGAATCAATTTAAATCTCAAACAGAAACCATCTACATAACTGTCGCCCTCAGTCATGATACTACCAAAATGATCAAATATGAAAGCGCAATTATCTGCTGTTTTATGACGAGACAAATAAACTGAGAAACCTCTCATAACAGATACTACTGTATATAACAGACGAAGATAAGCTGCCAAGAATTGTGAGATATCTATTCTATCAAAATCGTTCGGAACACAATCCTAACCTCATACAACTGCACTTCACACAATCATTTTGTTATCTAAAACAGGAGTGCAAGTCTTAAGTTTAGATCTCTTTGATTGAAAGTCAAGAACTGTAAGATATCCATTCTATCAAAAATCGTTCAGAACACAATCCTAACCTTATACAACTGCACTGAATTTTTAAGGAAAAACTTATATTTTTTTTATAACAGATCTCTCAACCTACTGTATGCTGACAGTTCCATTATCTTTTGTAAATAATTGAAGAACTTTAATAATAATTTCTTAAGAGGGGACGACAGAATTCCTATTAAAAAAAATGATCCACAATTGAAGTTTTGAAATGGAAGGAGTTAGGCTTTTACAGCACTGACGACAGAGATTGAGTGCCACAGTAGTAAGAAAATAAATTTATTTATTGAAATATTACAAGCATTATAGAGCAATGTAAAGATGTTGGGGAAAGAACTAATCTTTCACTATGGTATACAATAAAAATTTCGAACATTGGCCATTGGTCGGCCAAGTCTAATCACCCAAAACACTAAAGAGAAATTAGTACTCGAATTCTCACACTCGAGTTCGTTCATCAGCACAGAATAAAAGTAGTCTGCGCCATACAAGCACTAGTATGTAAGATTCTACTTGCACCCCAACGGTATGGGAAGCAATCTTTAAGGCCTTTAATTCCGCTAGGGATATACACACTGTTTATCTGTCAATACTGCTCAATGTTATTCTTTGATGCCCTTAACAAGCTTCAAAGTCCTTCAACATAATACTCTATTAGCCAGCAGTCCAGGGCTTCTCTACACAAAGGCTGAAGCCGGACAAAAACAAGCTTCAAGCTTTTGACTGCAGATCAGCCATCAATATAAGCAAAGCAAAGGGTCAATTTAAGTTTGAACAATAGGCCAAAGGAGAGAGTTAGTGTTCAACCTTCACTGCGGCTCCGGAGAAAAAAGAAATAAAGCTAAAGTTTTTAAAGTACTCCCAATGTCTGTAAAGTAGACAAAAGCATAGTCCTAATCATCCTGTCCACATGAAATTTCATGGTTTGTCCGGATGTTTCAACAAACAAGGACTGGACTGGACATCCACTAACGGTTCAAGACACCCAACTAAATTTTTTGATGTTCCTAGTTCAGAGAGCTTACAGATGATGAAGCATAATATGGCCATGCTCCTGCTCCTCCATTATTCCAGTACACAGAATTCCTTGCTGTTGGATAGTTGGCCTGCAATTGCTCTTGCCATTCCTTTTCCTGACCGAAGCCCAAGCCTGTGAGAAGCTCCAACTTTGGCTGCTTAGCTGAAATTTCAGCTGTTTGAGCCTCCAAATTCAGCATCACGGATCCTGCATCAAGGTCCTTGGCAGGGGCCTCAAATTTGTGCTCCTGTTCATGCAACCTCCATGGATACAAGCTATTCATTCCAGTGAAAGGAGCCAAATTGGAAAGACCTCCTAATTGAGGTTCCAGCAAGCAATTCACATCACCAACATCACCATCGATCCTCCTCAGGGATTTCAGAAACTCCATGCCAGAAAATCCAGTGGATTTCATCGAATGCATACCATCATACGATATTCCCAAGAAATCAGCAGTGTTAGAATTTGTGAAGGTAGAATCCTCAACACCCAGCCTTGCAGCCTCCTGAATTCTAGCAAATGCTGCATTCATATCATTCCCAAAAAACATAGAGCCTGAAATGGAGGGATTATTAATGTCCTTCTCCAAAAGTCGGCCAAATTCATTACTTGTATGATCAGTAACAGTAGAAATGGAGCTTCCTTCGTCAGATGTTCTCTTGGGCCTCTTGTTCTTCCTGCACCCTCCTCCAACTGGAACATTCCTCAGAGAACCTCCTTTAGTCCAGTACCTTCTGCATGTCTTGCAGAAGTAACGAGGCTGTGATAAACTGTAGTTATTGTAATAGCAAAACTTGGTATTTGCTGAATCACATCTTGGACACTTTAAGGCTTGCTCAGGGTGCGGCTTCCCTCTTCTCTCTGCAAGCAAAACCCCAGAGCACCCCATCACATCCTCCTCCATGCCAGCTTTTATGTCTTTTTCCTGAGCATTTAAAGAAACACTACCCTATTAGAACATTCTCACTCTAATCATGCCGATGGAAAACAAAAAACTCAGAATTTCTTGATACAATATTATCTACACAAAATTTGCAGTCACAACCGAGGACATAAATCTGATGTCTAAAGAGCAAATGGAGAATTTCAATTCATTATAAACTGTCCTCTACAGAGCTTTCATATCAAGATAATGAAGAATTTATTAAAATCTGGACTCTTATAGGAAGAAATATTCAAGCAAGAAGATAAGCTTTGATGGCTAGTAAAACCCAATCTGGCCTAAATTTTGTAGGAATATTCATCTCATATCATACCTGCTCACATCCAGTGTAATCTATGCAGACTTGGGTAGAAGTCGGTCCCATGATAAATTCTGGTTTTCACAAGATCCAGATAAAATCCTGCTCTGAATTTCACAAGGTCCAGTACAGAACTGATAAAAGAAGAAAATAGTTAAAAGAGGTTGCTTGCTCTGTAGACTTGGGTTATGCTATAACTTAAGACTGAAGCTGCCCTGCAGTGTTCTGTGTGTGACAGATCTCAGAGGCGTGTCATTATTCATTTGGGGGCAGTTTTTGATGTGGGATCAAGATAAGCGATAGGTTTTGGAATGGTGTGATATATGTAGGTGGGGGGGTGATGGGGATGAATGGTAGCCTGTGATTTGACTGCAGACTAGATGGGAATGGAAGGGTGGGGGGCAATTAATGTACTGGATTACAGTAAGCTGTGGACCAGATGGGCCCCAAAAGTCCATTCCTGAAAAGAAGCCAAGCAATGACAATGCCAATGGCTCCACTATTGCACTGGGACCCCCATTTCCCTGGCCCAAAAAACGTGTAGGAAACAAACAAAGGAGGAAGAAGAGCAGGTTAAGAAAGATTTGGTGAGATCTCACAGTGCGTATTTTGGCTATAAATCGGCGTGAATCTTAATTATATGTGAAACGTCTTTGGGTTCCCCAGCATTTATCCATTGATGGTGACTCTTGCTCACCATGTCATGTCAGGAGGGCCACCACCACTTGTGCTGATGATGACGACCACTATTCTCTTCTCCTCTATTCTCCATTCTTCACCTGAAACGTCGGCCTCCTTCCCTCTTCCTTCTCCTCATGCTATGCGCCTGCGATTCCATATCAAACAAACACAGAGATATGCCCATCTACGCAACTATATGTTTTTTAATTGCCTCCTGCAACCGCAAAAGTGTTATCAATCTGTCTGCCTAGCATATCCTTAAATGTTAATTTAATATTTCACCTGCTCACCATCTAGTGGTTAAACAGTAAACCATGTCTAATTTTCAGAAGACATCTTTTTTGGGACCACCATTTTAATAATTCGGAGCTCACACCTAATTATAAGAATAAAATTCTTAAGAGATTTCATAGAAAACCGAAACATCCCCTGCTGATTTAGCTATAATAATGTCTTTGAGATCATACCCAATTATATGAGAAATCTCCCAATTCCACAAAACACTTGAATAAAAAAGCACAAACAGTCTCCCTTCGCACCTAGACTTGTACTTCAATAAAATCCACTTTTGTTTTTTAATATATATTCTGAATCAAAGCTAAGAAAAATTAATAGGGATGGGATGGATAATCACTAATTTTTAAAAAAATTAATATGTATTGTTTGTATTAAATTTATTTTTGAATGAATGTGTTAAAAATATGTATGTTAGTAGTATGTGAAAATAAATAATTCTAATTGTTTTATTTAATGTGATTATGTTGTTTTTGGATTTTGATTGTGTGCAAGTTTTTTTTTATCAGATCACATTCCATGATCCATCATTAGGATAGACAGCTCAAGGAGAAAATGGTTAGTTGCAACTAGGCTTAGCTTAAGAAGAGGACGTGGTAAGAGAGAGGGGGGGAAAGCACAATACCTAAGGAGACATTGTTTTGAAATATATCAAGTAAAACGTTTAAATTAATAAAGATGGAATAGATAATCAATAATTTTTAAAAAATAATAATATATATGTTTAATATTAAACTTATGTTTTAGTAGATGTATTTAAAACACTTATGTTAGTAGAATGTGATAATGAGATATACAAGTTGTTAAAGTTTTGTTGATTATTTTTATTTAAATAAAGAAAATATGATTTTGTCAAATAATGAAATATATCATGTATTTCAACTACATATATATTATATATTACATTAAAGCTAATTATTAAAATATTGTATATTCATCCAAAACTATAATAGATTTTTGTTAGAAGAATTATATGTTAATAAAAAAGAAATACATGTCATTATTGTAGTTCCAAAGACTTGAGCAACTCTTCCTTAGCTTTTATATTCATAAATTGTTTTCTTGTTTTCATCTTTTCATAGTAGTTGAATGAAAATAGTAGCAAAACTATGAGTCTCTCTAATGATTTAACGTAAGAGTTGACCACAAATATTAAACTATATATTTTCTCTATCTTATATTATTCAAGTCTTGTGATTTGTGTATTGTTAGAGGCCAAACTAATTATAAGGGCAATTAGTATGTGCATCTCCTTTTATTGGTGTAATTGGAATTATAGTTGGATGTAAATCTTCAAATGGTATTCTATAATAGCTATAAAATTTTATAATAACATATTGTGGTGATTCTCATGTGAAATTTTCAAGTTCACAATATATATAAAATTTCAAATATATTATAGAGCTTCATTTACAAGTATTGCATCTATCCATAGATTGGAGGTTAACATGACCCTTGCATCCTTACAAGGGTGGTTTTGATGTGTGATGAGAACATATCAATTCAAGTAAAACATGAATATATCCTACCTCTTCTAAAAGGAAATCAAATTTCTCCAAGGTCTATATCACCATGTTATGGTCATGCATGATAATTCACTTGACTAATTTGAAATATTTTTCCAATTCAAAGGAATACGGTTGTTCAAAGAAAAAAAGATACTTATTGCACAAGAATAATCAATATTTTGGATTTAAACATGTGAGCATAACATACTTACATTTATTCCATTGCATATACTTGTCATTTCATAATTAAATTTTGTAATCAAAACCACTTATAATAAAAAAAAATTACAAATGATATCACAAGACAAAATACTAATTTATATTGTAATCTAACCATGAGTATGTATAATTGTAAAAGATAATAGAGGAAAGAGAATGAGTGAGCCTATTTTGCAGTGATATGAAATTATAGTTATATGAAGAGAAGATAAAATACCTAGATAGACACTCTTTCTTGATTAGTTTTCACACACTATGAAACATAAGAAAGATGCAATAATCCGAGAAAAAAATAACCACAAAGAAATGTGCAAAAAAAATCCATATGCATAGTAAATCTAAAAAATGGTCCTTCATAGATTTGAATCCATGAGATTTTTCAATTAACACATGTAGAAATCCACTTGATTCATTTAAATTATCAAAAATATGTATTAGTAGAAACATTGATTATTATTTGAAAACCTACGAAAATTGGAAAAACACCTAGTGAAAATCTTAAAAAGTTCACAAAAAGAAGGGCTTCCTCACTCTTGTATAGTCTCAACCCTTATCTTTTATAGAAAAATAGTCTTAAAAGGATAAATTTGACAGTCCAATGGTTAGCGAAGATTACTAAGTGTAAGTATCAATTTGATGGTTATGTTGGGACCCTATTTGAAAGTGTAAAATTCATCTATGTCTTTGCCCCTTTTTGAGTGTTTTCCCCTTTTCTTCCTTGAGATGTCCTTTTTTCCCTCTTATGTGTTCAAGCATGCATAGATCCTATAATTCACATAAAATTAATAACATTCATCACTTTATTTCCTATATATTAAACTTTCCCCCATTATATTCATTCAAATCTCTCAATTTATGTAATCTTGCACATATTTGATTATGTTTTCATTATATTGAACTATAAGTTTAGTTGTTGTGTGTCAATGAGTTCATGATTTATTAAACTTGTCAAAATGTCTAGGTAAAGATGAAAGGGGAAATGCAAAGGAAATAAAAATACATGTTGATATGTTCATAATCTCTCAAATTGGCCTACTTTTCTCAAAGAAAGGAAAAAATGTTGACCAAGATGAAAGGAAATATTGAAGACAAAAGGGAGAATAAAAGAATAAAAAATGGGTATGTATAAAGAGGTTGTTAATGAGTTCAAGAATTCTTCAGCTCATCAATATGGTTCAAAATTGTCCAAAACCCTAACATGAAGGAAAGAAAAGACAAAGAAAGGAGAGAAAAAGGATTGTTAGAGAGTTCAAAAGTTCTTGAATTCCATAACATGTTCAAGAATGGTTGAAAGCACCAAAGGTTCAACCATTCTTGAATTATCATTTTAGTTCAATAATGGCTCAATTCACAAATGGTGGGTAAAGGTAATAAATTTTAAAGTATTAAAAGGAATGTGCGTAAATAAAACAAAAAATTTATTTAAATACCACAACCTGAGCTCTTGTGTGTTGCATTTCATCTACTCTCACCAAACACCATGAACAATATAATACCTCCTTAGCTACCATTTGTACTTAATTGATTTGTGGATGATCATATACCCTTGATCTAACTCCTACTAGGCTTGGGTGTGAGATATTTAGGGAAAATATGTTTGTTGTTTCCTTTTCATTGTGGGCATTGATCATTCACATTTTGAGAGATGTTCACAGCCTACTTGGATCATTTGAGTGTCTATCAATATTTTTTGTATCCAATTATTTAGGATAATTATGGAAATTTGAAGAAATTAATATTAAAATATTGTAAGAGTTATCAACTATAAAATATCTTCAATATTGTCCATATAGTTATAGGGGAACTATAAACATTTGGTTTTATTTTTCTCTTATTACACTTGTTGATATTAATATAATACAAATTTGATAAATGAAAAAAAAAAATTGTAAACCTTGTGATAATCATGTCTTCATTGCATATGGATATCTACAACATTATGTTGGATGATCAATTATTTTATATTTTTTGTTATCTCTCATTTGATGTATTTTATGCCTAAATCTATTCATGTAAGCTTTAATTAACTATTTTCCATTTGATAAAATGTGAAATTGTTATCCAAAGGATAGGCACCAAGGTAAGAGTTTAAAGTTGTGTCACACTTTCAACCAACAAAATAGTTTTATGAAAATTATTTTTTCCTGAAACTACTTGGCACATACATGGCACAAAGAGTTTCAAGCAAAACCTTTTCACCTAAAAATATTAAATAGATATATTTTAATTTTAAAATGTAGCCTAGAAGATTGAATTTATATTGATTACATTTTGACTATTCAAAATATTTTTAGGTGAAATTATTTTGACCAAAACACTTTCACCTAAAATTGTCTATGTGACAACTTAACCCCTCTTTTGGGGAAAATTCAATAAATATTCACTTCAACTCCAAATTTCTCTAAGGGTACTTTCATGAAAATCTAAAAATACTCTTTTGTAGAGCTCAGAGTTTCAAATTTAATTTTTTTATATATTTTTTGATTAGTTTTATTATGACTTTTAAAAAAATTATTGTAAGTAGGTTATTAAGTAGTTGATAGTAGAAGAGTACTTGAGGTATTTCATCATCATAGATGAATATGAAATAGGTGATGAAGATGTAATGATAAATATATTTGTACACTCTTAGAAGAAAGTGGCAAAGAATTGTACATAATTTTCTTGGACAATAATATTGATTATTGGGATGAGTTCATGAAATTTTTTAGATTGTATTATGGGGATAGGATTGATCCTAAATTTATCATACATGAAATTGCAACTATCGAGTAAGGCGTCAATAAAATAGTGGTAGATTTTAACAATAAATTGTTTAGCATGACAATGAGAAAGGTGCCACCACATCTTAAGCCTAATGAATCAATGTGTATTTTCCTTTATTGTGGTGTATTTGAATCAAATATTGGATATTATTTATAAGACAAAAATCTATAAATAGTTAGAGAAGCTTAAATACTATAGCCATAAAAATTGAAAGCAATTTATGAGAGCTTCAAGAAAACCCATCAATAGGTTGGATATAAGGATTTCACAACTTGATAGCGCTACTCCAAATAAACCACTTACAACTAACTTAGATAGGTTAATGGGTGCAATGAAATACTTGACTTACAACGTAGAAAGGAATGAAAAGAAACTACCCCCTTAAGATGTAGCAACTCATTCCAATGAAGGCTAAAGGCTACATAATAGGCCTTACAATATAGATTATTCCAAGAGACCCCAATAGAATGATTGACAAGAGGTTCCCAAGAAAGTATATTTTAGGCAACAATAATTTAAGAATATATCAAACCATTGAGGAAAGACCATGTGAATTTCTAAGAGGTGGCATCCTATTGTAAATTTTGCTTCCTTCCTCATGATCTATCAAAATGTGTAGTTTCTCTCTCAATGTGTAAAGATAAGAATTTTCTAATGAGGAAGGTTGTTTTGAATACTACAAAGATGGGATTGATTAGCTAGATGCATTTGTGTATAATCCAATGAATAAATAATAGTATCATAGCACTATGATATAGATGATGTAATTCAATATGAATACAATGTTGATCCAAGTAAGTATGAGTTATCTGGTCATGATTTTGAACATTTGAGAGAACTCATAAGGAAAAGACATAAAATGATTAAGTGATCTAATGAAGGCATAAAGGTCCTTACTGATGTAACCATAATTCAAGTGCAAAGTGGATATTATCTAAAAAATAGACATATACCAAAATATGGGCATCCTATTGTTAGGATAAATAAATTTGAATTAAAGGTTAAAAAAAGCCAAGTGTGGGCATTAAAATTGTAAATGATAATGCACCTAAGAAGGTGGTTGAGAATAAAAAAATCCTAGTGCAACAACAAAATCAAAGAAGAGATAAATGCCTAAATTTCAAGGTCATTTTATGCCATCAAATATCACACCTTTCATAAAAGAAAAGATTCAAATTTAAAGACCCAAGAAAGATTAGGCAATGTCATTTAGAGAACCAACTTAGGATAAGGAGGAGAAGGAACCAAAATTAAGGATATTGTTTCCCATGGTGCACTAATACCTTTTATTCCTATATAAATGATATAACTATGTTACATGATACACATATTCCAACATATAACCCTATTGATATGGCACACGTTTTAATTCAAGTTAGAATCTCAATGACAATAGGTGAAATTATTAGAGTTCCTAAACATGGGGATAAGGTTATATATTACATTACTACTATAAATTTTCCATGTTATCCCATTATCACAAATGATTTAGAAAAGAAAAAATAAGATAAGGAAACTATAGAAATATGTATTTAGGGGATTTCTTGGTTAACAGTTCTAGTTGAGTGTTGATCATTTTTAAGCAACTCTAATAATTAATAATTTGTCGTTGCATAATTACATGTTAGATTTAGGTACCTCTAGAAATGTCATGTCACTTCAAGTCATTAATGAATTAGGTTTGTAATTATCCAATTCTTATATGTTAAATTATTTACCATGGAATTGAGAGAATTGAATGTCATTGGGGTTGTAAATGATATAGAGGTTCATCTTGTTGCATACCTAGATAAATCATTTTTAATAGACATAATAATTGTTGATTTTCCTTCCAATTGGGGTATTTTATTATCCAAAAGGTGGAAAGCATCTATTGGAGGTAGCATTCAAATGGATTTTTCCTATGCTTCCATTCCTTTACATGGATAAAATGTTAAGTTGCATAGGGAGAAAAAAATGTCAGATAATGTTGAAGACCATTACAAGAATATCAATGAAGTAAACTAATTTGATGTTGGTATTGATAATTTTATTGGTTATTGTGATGACACTGATAAAAATGCTAATTCTATTCCCCATCTTTCTAATAACAATGATATTCATGAGTCTTGGAACATATTCTTTGACAAATATTGATAGTATTATTAAATGGGTTGAAGAAGTTTTTTGCATGGTCATATGATGAGCTCAAAGATTATAAGGAGTGCCTATTTGCATAATACTATTCCCTTCTAGTAGGATTTAAAACCCTTCAAAAAAACTAAATACTAACTAATCCAACCCTTTCTCCATAAGTGCAAAAGGAGTTAACAAATTTGGAGGGAGGGATTATTAAAACTATCAAGCATTCTAAATGGTATCTAACCTTGTCCCAATAAGAAATAATAATTCTGAGATAAGGTTGTGTATTTATTTTATAAATTTGAGCACCAAGTCCTTTAAGGACAATTACACCCTCTCAATCATAGATTATTCGCTACAAAAAGTGACAAGATTAGATTTAATGTCCATGATGGATGGATTCTCAAGATATAACTAGGTGGTGTTCAATGAGTAAGAGAAACACAAGACAACATTCACTAATCCCTAGTTACCTATGTTTCTATGAGGATTTCATTTTGGCTAAAGAGTGCAAGTTCTAGTTTCCAAAGAGTGATGGGTGTTGCTTTTTCTTGCCTTATTGATAAGATTGTGGTGGTTTACCAAGATGAATTGACTACCTACTCTGAGGAGAGGTGATCATTGCAAAAATTTGGAGCTAATTTTTTAAAGGTGCCTTGAGTATGGGATTTCCTTGAATCCTAAAGGTGTTGAAGAAGGTAAGATTTTGAGATACATTGTGTCGAAGGATGGGGAAAGGATAGATTTGGAACATGTTAAGGAAATTGACCTCATCCTTAAGCCTAAATTAGATAAGGGGGTGTGGTATTTCTTTGGGGAAATAAAAAATTTTAGAATATTTATTCCTAATTTTTCCTATAAGACCAAGGTCATCTCCAAAATACTAAAGACAAGGAAATAGATTACATGCAGAAAATAACTAGATGAATCATTCAAAATAATTAAAGGAAATATAAAATAAGCACTAATTGTAGTAAGCTTGGACTATTCCAAACCTTTTTAACTATTCTCTTTTACTTCCTTTATACAATTACTATTTGGTTTGATTCAAAAAATAAAGAAGGGTATTAAAAACCTATTGTATTTTTTAGTAATTATTTGCTATTTTTTTAGTTCATATGCCCTTATTAAGGCCATACAAAAATTTAGACCTTAACTTGTTGATGTATATGTTACTGCATATGTGTCACACACAATAGTTGAGGATATATTCTTGTAGCAAGAAGCCTTTGGTAAAATATGCATGTGGATCAATAGGATCCACTAATATGTCATGTATATATAATTTACAAAGATAATTAGATGTCAAGGCCTAGCCAAGCTAATGGCATATGCTAACTCAGAAGAAAAAAAGAAGTAAATGAGGTAAATTCTAGTAATGTTTGTCGCTCTTCCCATTTGAAGGATAATTCATGGTATAAAAATGTTATCTTCTACTTAGAGAACATGAATTCCCCATAAAAAATAAGTGATAATCAATAAAGAACACTTAATTTTTAGTCCTAAGGTATTTCTTTGTATAAAATGAGTTAATGTGAAGGAATCATAATTATTACTTAAATTCCTGGATCAAGTGCAATTTGACAAAGTGATAAGTAATTATCATCAAGGAATTTGTACAAGACACTTCAAATCTAATACCATTTCTTAACTAATATTTTTCACATTGCTTCCTCTCTCCCCCTTTGACATCAATGGAAAAGGGAAACACATTTTCATCTCTTTCCCCTTTGATATTAAACATACATACTTTCTCTCTCCCCCAAAGGAAATACCTATAAGGGAAAACAACTACTCTACAACAACCTTTTCCTTTTTACTACTTTGCATACTCCCCCTGACTGCAACAACCAACAAAGAACCACCTACTCCCCCTAAGAGGTAGCCTCCAACATCAGTCCAGAAAAAATAATGAATCTTGAAATCTATTGGACTGATGCATATCATTATGCATCTAGTTCAAAGACTTGGAGGGGTAATAACCCCTAACTTCTCCCAGAGATACTCAAAAGTATCTTTAGGAAGAGCCTTAGTAAATATATCAACAATCTGATCTTTTGTAGGCACATACTCAAGCTTCACTTTATTCTCTACAATCTTCTCTCTCAAAAAGTGATACCGGATTGAGATATATTTTTTCCTTGAGTGCATCACTAGATTCTTTGAAATGTTAATAGCACTTGTATTATCACAAAAGATAGAAATTGGTTCATCATATACAACTGTGATATCCTTCAAATTTTTCCTCATCCACAACACTTGTGTGCAATAAGATGCTATTGTAATATATTCTCCTCTGTAGTAGATAAAGACACTAAATCCTACTTTTTTCTTAGCCAAGACACCAATCTACATCTAAGAAAGAATGCATCACCACTTGTACTTTTTGTTGAATAGTTTAGATAACTAAGAGGGGGTTGAATCAGTTATCATAATCATAACACAATTTTCTTAACTTTAATTAATTTGGAGCAAGCTGATATCAATCAGATAATAATCAAGAAGAAATGAAATCACACAACAACACCATGCACAATGAACTCCAAAATTTATATGGAAACCCAAGAAGGGAAAAACCACGAAGAATGCTAATTCTCAATTATAAAGCACTGGTTAAGGTGACACCGGTTAAGGTGATTTTTACAAAAGGGCTCACTACCAAATTGCTCATTGCAGGTAAGGCTCACTACAAGTGGGCTCACTGTCTGACTATTACAACCAAAGATAAAAAAGGCTCACTACCAAAAGAGAAAGGATCACTACCAAAAGAGAAAGGCTTGCTTCCAATAGAAAATGGATCACTACCAGAAGAATGATGAAAGGGAATCCACCGCTAAAATCACTGCCACCAACAATGACACTGAATAGAATCTCACTGTCTGCAGCAGATCCAGTAAAGAATCTTCTACACACCTTCCTCGCACAACCTCTGCAAAATAGATAACTTCTTCCTGATACTTTCCTTTAGCTTTCTTATCTTATAATTCTTCACACCCTTTTATCTGCTCACACACACCATACTCCTTCTTCTCTTATTTTGAACCAAGGAGATGCTCAATATATATATGTACTCGTAGAAATAAGTTGGCCAAACAAAATATCTTCATAATCACCTAAGTTAGCCTAGAAAAACATGTTAGCTTGAAGAACAACCTTGAAATATTTAGTAAGGATTGGAATGCTAAAACCAAACCCAAAAGATAGGTCACACATAAAGTTCTTCTTACCATGTTACCAAGGGACCCATAAATAGGTCATACATAAGATAGGTTCATTACATAACATAATTATCAAAAGATAGAAAACTTTGAATTACATGAAATATATTCCAAAGCTGATGGGAATGCCACAACCAAGACCAAATCTCAATTATCATCAATTTCAGTATCAAGTGGAGAAACAAAATTAGACATACCAAAATTTAGAACATGCTACATGAATGTCCAAATAGAAAGGATACCTGGAGTAAGCTCTGAGCATAGTAGTCAATATCAAAAGATTAGACTTCATTATTTTGCATTAACTGTCTTCCACGAATGTCCCCAAAAAGAAGTACTACCATATCCAAATCAAGGATAAAAACCACACTACATAACATCATAGCACTCGATAGGATAGATCATTTTTTTATTTCATTTGAAGCACAACCTTCCAAATCCCAGGTTTTGACATTAATGACAACAATGCTAAGTCATCTCAACAAATTCTCAGCAATCTCCCCTGTTGGCATTGATGGAAAAACAACAAAAACTCGAAAACACAAAACTCAAAAAACTTTAGGTGCTCCCCCTTTGTCAAGCAAATCAATTCCTCTTTTTGTTTTTTTTTCTCTTTATTTTCTCCCCCTTTTTCCCATCAAAGGCAAAGGACCACAAAAGAACATTAAGAATATCAAGTAAAAATAACACTTTTCACATGAAAAATCTTCTTGTACCTCTCTCCCATAGTTGGAAGAATTCTTTTCCAAGCTTGTACAACAAAAACCATTTTGGCACACATACTATCCAGTAGAGTCAACAACATAAATGAAGATGACTAGTTTAGAGATAGGCATTGTCATTCACAATCCTCTGCATCAGAAAGTATCCTAGAGAGATGATCCAACCGGACCTCAACAATTTCTTTGACCAACCAGAAAGTTTTAACCAAATCTTCCCTTTGTCTCTGAGTAGGCAATAACTCAGCTTGCAACTCACCAACTCTTATTCTTTGTTTTCCATCCTTATCTTTGAAGAAGTCAAAACACTTCCTAATATCATTCAATTCAGACTCAATAGCTTCAATTTTTCTTCTAAAATTATCAACAACAACAGGCCACCAGAGACAATATTTGTAGATGTCATACATTTCCTTAATACATTCTTTTGTCTCACCAATGTTCCTAAATATTTTTTCTTTGGTTTTGACACACCTTCTCTCAATCATAGCTTGGATCTTATGACCTTTAGATTCTTCCCACAACAACCTTTCTTCAACAACTTCTACCAGATCATCTAGTAATGAGTTTGAAATAGCTGAAATAGTAGGTACCCTTTTTGAGTAGATAATCGACTAAGGAATCTTCAATTCTAAGCCTACTGACTGAAGAGAAGGCATACCACATTTCACTAATATTTTTCATATCACCTTCATCCAACACCAAACGAACTTCATCTAGATCGAAAGAGTTAGATCTAGGCAGAGAATTTTCTTTCTTATCCTTCTCTTCTAAGACAATGATGACATCTTTTGTGTTAAATTTCCTCCTTTTAGGTTCCAAAGGGGAACCACCAGTGACAACCTCTAACTCCTTACCAGAGGAAGAACCCTCCTCAAACTGACTAATAGGCATAGCACTAGACACTATCACACCGAAGCACATATTCATCTGTAAGGATGAGAAATAAACTTTGCATGCACTTGCTTTATCTTCCATACATTCTAGATATCTGCAAACTTTCTTTTCGACAGGGATGTCAGACTTCCATTTAACATTCTCCTTTCATGGTAGCGCACTCAAAAATTAAAATACTAAACACATGAGCAGAGACCCAAACGGAAGTGATAACTCTCAACCAAAGACATTCTGAAATTCTCAATAAGGTTTTCCATTATGAGGCTACACAGGTCAAACTGTTTATTTTCCTTCACCATCTTATGTGCAAGATACACAACAATAGTTGAAGTAGATTTTTGAAATACATTTTGTAAGTGATATTGTAAGCAACATACCTTACTATAGGATCGACAATGGTATTTATCAGCAGAGCTCGGGGGTCTTTGTCGATACCAATAAGTTCCTCCATGTCTATATTTCACCGTTTTCTTCCCAAGGAGGTCACCAACAGTGCACAATCTAGTAATAGCTTCAATATATTCCTTAGTGATTGGATAGGGTTTGTCCAAAATGATGTTGTCATCTTTGAATCAACTCAACAGGAACAAGCTAGACTCTTTGTCGATAATCCAAGGAAATTATCCCCATAGATCCATACCCAGGGCACTTACATTCTGCAATTCATCAGTCTTCAACCCTAGTTCCATTTCCTTCATCTTTCAATGATCAAATTCGTCCAACTCCACTCCCTTCAGGGTATGTGCAAGATCATGATGGGCCAAAAAGTGGTGATATGATGGGTATGTGTAGGGTATGTGGCTGACGACTTTTTTTTACCCAAAATTGACGAAACGAAAAAGGGTTTTTAAAAGAGATTCTAAGATTTCCACCAATATAAATTATGCTTTACTTTGAATTTAATAAATAACTATTATTCATTTTCTATTTGAATTACGACTAAAGTCCTAATTGATAGGCTGATTGAAAAACATCTATAGATTTCAAACGGTATCACAATTTTTGAATCAAAACATGCATCATATTCTATGCTTCGCATTCTATAGGATTAAAAAAAAATGAATTTCATGAAGTTTTGACCAAGTTAAGGTGGTGAGACATATGAGTTTTTATATTTTTGAAAAGTTGTAATAAAAAATTCATAATTAATTATTTACTTGGAAACAAATTACAAAAAAATATGCATCACATCCGGACATGAGTCCTCTACTTATATCTAAAATCTCATAAAAAAAAATATTATCATTTTATTGTGGTTAGGGTGGTTAGACAGACACCTATGTCTGATTTTTTCCCTAAAATTTAAGTACTACTACATTGAAATTTCAAATTTTCACCAAATAGATTTAAAAAAAAATAAACCTAGTAGTTTAGAAACTACATTCAATTTGCTACAGATTCTATTCTTACATATTTTTGAAATAATATAGATAACTTATTCAAATTTTTATGTCAAGTTGCCTAACTCTGATTTTTCTAAATTTTTTACCACTTAAGGGCCTATTTTTTCCATGATGATCCTGCACATACCCTTCAGCTTTAGCAGAATATCACCACTAGATTCTCTATCAATGGATTCCATCATCACACTTATCTTCTTCAATCTTTTATCACTCAGAGAAACCTCTTTTCCTTCTTTGCAAACTATGAGAAATGATTTGAAACTCCACCTTTTTTTCTTAATTGCTCATGATGATTTTGCCATCAAAAACTTACATCAATGACGCCATCAATTGTACTTCACTTTTCAATCATCCAAATTAACCTACATTACCAACCGGATCAAATTTAGTCATGCCGAAAACAGATCAATATTACTTTGGAGAGGGGGGATCCATCAGGATATGCATTGCAAAACTCCCCCTGAGCCATGGCAGTTGGCTCAAATTCTAGAAGAGCTTGTACCGAGATCCAGTACCACAAAAGAGCTCCCCACACTTGTTTCATTTTTCTTCCAAACCATGACAGTCTTCTTCTTAGATTCATTTGATTCTACAATCTTCTTTTTATTTTCAAGCTTTTCCAGAGCAACATATCTACATGTACTAGCATAATGTCTAGGTTGACTACACTTGTAACGTCTTTGTCCTGACTTAACTGAGTGAACCCTAGATCTGCACTGATTAGCTTTGTGACCATAACCATGGCATAGATAGAAATTACCATGAAAGAGATTATTCATTCCATTCCTTCTAGCTACATTAGATAATTCACTCCTGCAATGACTTGCTTTGTGACCAAACTTGTGACTGTTAAGGCATTAAATACTTGGTTCCTTCTTGCTTCTACACTTTACAGCCTTATGTCCAAAATTTTTGCATAGAAAATAGTAGCCATTAAATGATAAGTACCTTTGAGCATTTGGTTTCCTGACCAGAGGTCTTTTAGGTGTTTGAGTTCTGAACCTTGCTTGTTACAACAAATCTTGCTTTAGCTTCAACTACTTTGTCTTTACCCTTAGTGTTCTGATTTGAGCTTTCACCGGAGAAGCCAAGTCCTCCCTTATCCTTGTGGCATTTATGTAGGGACAAGATTTGATCTAGAATCATGCTACTTTCACATGCTCTTGCTTTTGATTTCAGCTTTCTTAACTCTTGATCTAACTTCTCATTTTCTTCTAATTTTTGTTTGATATTTTCTTCACTCTTTTTGCATTCATCCATTTTCTATTTGATAGTATCTTTTAGATTTTCTTCAGTCTTCTTGCATTCATCCAATCATTGCTTTAAATCCACAATACTTTCCTTTGACTCCTTTAATTCCTAGATGACCTCTCTGTGTCTTGCTTTGAATTTTTGAATTTGCTCCCTTAGCTTTGAATTTTTGAATTTGCTCCCTTAGCTTTGAGATACAAGCATTTGCTTCTTTAAGGTTTTCTTTCAATTCTTCATTTTTAGATTTCGTGCTTTCTATATCATCTAACATTATCTTCAGTTCTTCCTCAAAGTAATAATCTCCTGCCATCTTCTTCAAGCTACCAAGATCACCCTCAAGTAGTTAAGCTTTATCTTTAAGGGACTAGGCTCTGATACCAATTGTTGAACAGTCTGGATAACTGAGATAAGGGGCTAAATCATTTATCATAACACAATTTTCTTAACTTTAATTAATCTGGAGTAGGCTGATATCAATCAAATAATAATCAAGAAGAAATGAAAGCACACAAAAAAACCATGCACAATGAACACTAGAATTTACGTGGAAACCCAAGAAGGGAAAAACTACAGAGAATGCTAATTCTCAATTATAAAGCACTAGTTAATGTGATTTTTACAAAAGGACTCACTGTAGGTGTAGACACGTCAAATTTGCATTATGCATAATCATCCACTCAATAAATAAATCAAATGCATCATATTCCATTCATCAAATAAATCAGGACTTTATTTAAATCAAAACCCAAATCATTTTCCATCCTTTTCTGATTTAAATAAATCAAGTATTTAAGTCCTAAAAGTCAAAATCATCTAATCAACATTAAATCAGCATAATCATCATCTATTTAATCTAACCCTGATTAAATACTCACCCACTTGCATTCTCTAGATTTGGCCACTTGCACATGAAATTACATTTAAATGATTTATCAAAATCTTTATTTTCAACTTGGCATAAAGGAAGAATATTCTCCAAGTTTGAATCTCCCCCCAAGTGGACATGTACACCCAACAGAGCATTTATGAGGCCTTACATGTCTCTTACATGTCCCCTTCCAAAGGTCAAACTCAGCATTCATTGCAAAATTCAAATTCAAATTTTCCCTCTCATGGGCACTCTTCCCAAATCTTGCACATACATCAACCAATCATCACTTGACAAGTGGACTTATCTTATTAGCTTGATCTTTGTCCCACATTGGTCTCTCTTCAACACTTAGCATTTTGAAAATCTTTAAATACAAGCTTCATCTTTGAGCAAATCCTTCACAATCTCTCCATAATCTCTTGCAAGGTCACTCTCTTCATTTGAGATTTGATCTTGTCCATTTCACTCCATCATCTCCATCATTTACACAACTTAAGCTTTGATCAAGGGTTGGGAAAGGGTCACTAGCACATGTGACACCAATCCACTATAAAATGCTAGTTTGATTCATTAGAATGATGCCCTTCTATGTTTTGCTTGTTTCTTTGGCATCATTCTTGTGATTAAATGAATCTTATAGGGGATCTTTTGGTTTGCTTTGGTTTACTAACAATACTAATGGTTTTTGTTTTTGATCCAATGCAGATTTAGGGTCCTACATTTGCAAAGGGCTTAAAACGAATCTTAGGACAAACTTACTAGAGTTCGTTTTGGGTTAAAAATTGAACAAACAATCTTCACAATTCATTTTTGGTGCTTAAAACAAACTCAATTGCTTTGAAGGGTATAAAACGAACAAGTGCTTGATTTGTGTGATTTTGTCTTTTGAGTGCGTATCCTCTCCCCTTACGCTTCGTGCAATCTAGGGTGCAAGAGAAACACTCAAAATACATTTTATTGCTTTGAAACACTTCAATTTGGGCTTAAAAAAATTGAACATCTTGTGCGAGTGTGAGTAGGGGCATTTTCGCGTACATTCTCTTTCTTTGTGCCATCAAAGATCGATCGAGTTACGGATTGTGTCTTTGCTCGCTTTTGTTTATCTTAGAGGGCCTGTCTTGGGGAAAAAGTACTCACCCAAGGGAATGACTCAACCGGTAACACTCTAAAGCCAAGAGTATTTCCAGCTGGGATATAAATGTGGGTTTTGGTTAAACGCCATAATCACGCGGTTGGCTCTGACAGGATGGATCCGAAAGGGGACTCTTGTCGTATGGGTCAATCTCCACGAATGGAAAGTCCTTACTAGAACCCATGTGCTAGAATTTTCCAAAATCCTTAATCTATTTTTGGTGCAAGAATGGTCATTCTGAAGCCACCCCACACTCTTACGGTCTTCTAGTAGAGATGGAAAGCACGCCATGGGAGTTTCATGGGTGTTGATGCTTGGCTGCCCCGATTGACGTTAATGAGCCGTGGAGGGGAGCCAGGGTTCAAGCATCTAACCATCCACTAGAGATAAGCGTAGCTAGGACTTGTCCAAGTGGGAATCCAACAAATATTGTCTTACACATCCATAGGGCTTGTAATTGTTCTTCATTTGAAAACACAGTGTTGTATTCAAAACATTTTGCAAACAAACATTCAACATGATTCTCAAAATTTCAAACCCTCTTGAAGACAAATATCATTGACTCAATCCATATGTTACTACTTTCCCTGGGATTCACGTCCGTAGAGGTTCCTAAGCATTGGATTATACCTCAATTTGTCTTCTTGAGTAAACAATAGGAAAACCCTTGCCTTAAGTTCATTGAATTTCCACATAAAATATCTTGTGGGGTTTAAAGAAATTAAGACATTGGACATCTTAGTTTGAAACTTTAATCAAAGAGAGTGTTTTTGGTAAAATAAAGCCATTAAGCAAAGATAAGCAAAATGAACTTTCATGTGTGTTGAAAACTCTAAATCCCAAAAGCACAAATCATTGATTGGAAATCCAAAATGTTCAAATCATTCCTTGGTTACAAAGGTCTTTAGGAAGCATATGCATGCTCTTCAATACCTAGGTCTTGGAAAACAAAGTGGTCTTTTTAGGTTCATCTAGGGATCAAAACAAATCAAACCTCTTTCATCCATCTTTCAAAACATCAAAATCCATCTCACAAATCATCTTTTGAAAAAACCTTGAAATCATCCTTGAAGTACTAGGCTTTATGACAAAATCAAGCAATCATCCAAAATCATTTAGACCAAGTCCTTGAAAACATTTATCAAAACACCTTTGGCTAGGAATGTGTAAATGAATCCTTTTGCATATCCTTGGTCAAAGTCATCCAAATCATCTTGTCTAGCTTAGTGTATGTAGATGAATCCTTCTCCATATACTTAGTGAAACAATCATCTTGTTTGGGTAGGTGTGGGTAGATGCATCCTTCTCCTCACACATATCCAAATCATCATCCTTTGAACACAACTATCCTTTAGATCATTATCAAACATCTTAGGGTCTTTTTGTTCAAAATCAAAATCAAAATCCAAATCAAGATGAAGGACAAAATCTCAAAATCTAAAAATCAAACCAATCAAAAAATCCAAAGTCCTAGCATTTCATTCAAGATTTATCAAAAGCCAAAAACATCCATAACATCCATCTTTAAACATCACCATCATATCATCATCACATTTGATCCTAAAAAAGCATCCTAAAACTTTCACTTTGGGACATAAAATAGAGATTAATCCAAAGAATCAAGAGATTTCATCTCCAACATTCTCGATCCTTGTTTTATGGTCCAAACTAGATCTCAATACAAGAAGAGTATGGAAGCCAACAAAGAAACACCCGTTTCAAGCAATCTTAGCCAAACCAACACAAAAATGAATCCAGCAGAATCAATCAATCCATTGACCCTCTCATCATCACAAAATCCGCAAGGAGAAAACCAAGGAGAGGACCCTACTTTTGGAATGTCTTGTGAGGAAATGATAGAAATGCTCCAAAATCCGGATAATCATCGAATGATCAATGTCATGATGAGACTCAACCCTTCGTTATACATGCTTGAATTAGCAAAACAAGGGGCCAAGTTGCCTTTGGATTTTGATGTGAGTACCATAGTGGAGACATCATTTCCATCAATATCACCCACCCCTATCACACCCATCATATCTCAACCACCTGTCATCGCATCCAACACGATTCCAAATCCGCCACCACTACCACTAAAACCAAATTTAGTGAGACAATATGAAATTGTGCTAAAGGCTCACCAAGCCTACCAAAAGGCTATCTGACAATATCTAGCCACACAACAAGCAAGAAAAACTCAACAAGCCTCTCAAGCTGCCCAAGCCTCTCGAGCTACCCAACAAACAACAACTGTTGAGAACAAAGATCAAGATCACTCCATCATTGAACACCTTGAAGTTGTGTCTATTCCATCCAATGATCAAATGAACATATGTCAAGAGTCACTTCTCAATCATGATCAAAATCCACCAACAATACCCAACAATGATCGAATTCCACAAATGTCAACATCATTTGACCCTATGGTTGAAGACCTTAGAAATCTCTCTATTGCAATTGTTGAAAACAATGTTCAAGATCTATCCATCAATAAAGATATTTTCGCTTCATCCAATGAGGCATCGACCAATGATCATGTTGAAAATGTATCTACATCACCTAATGAGATAGAGGACATATCTCAAGAATTTATGCCAAAGCATGATCAAAATCTTTCACCAAGGTCTAGCAATGGTCCTTTCCAAGACATATTGACATCCTTCGACCTCATGATTGCCGATATTGAAGGAATCTTCAACTTGACACCTAATCCAAGTCCACTCAAAGATCACGAAGATATTAAGCCACTTCCCATGCATAATGAAGATATTCAAGAGCCATTTGTAAGTAGTCCATCCTTTGAAACTGACCCATGTCAAGAACTTGATCCAAAGCATGTTGAAAGCAACTCCGAAATCATTCAAGATCAAGAATTTGTATCTTCAAGATACTACAATCATCTAATGGATACTCTCCTATCTATGCAAGATGATCATATCCATGTAGCACATACTTCTCCATCTACCTATGAGATGCTTTCTATGGATGGACACGTAGATGATCTTCATCTAGAACAAGATTGTGTTACACAAAAAGAGCAGATTCTTAACTCCTACAATCAAACGGAGTTGTCAACATCAGGATCAAATATGTCCCAAACTCAGATTGAGGACATCATGAATAAAGATATCCATCATTATCCGCTCAACAAAACAAGTCAAATAGAACATCCAGAGTTAGCGGAGCAGCAAATTGAAAGAACGTCAACTACAGTGGTCATTTGTCAGAGCATGTTTACTGAACAAGACATCTCATAATAGGAAGAAGCAAAGCGGGAAGGTACTACTACCACCATACTGGGGGCAACTTCGTCTCAAGAAAACGTCAACATAGGGAGCATGAAGAATCCTTATGATGAAACCGATGTCAATACTACAACCAACATGCCATGAATCTTCATTCACCCATCACCCCATCCACAAATTGGGACCAATATCAAAAGGAAGATTTGAATCAAAGTACAAAGAATGTTATCAAAGCAAGAGAAGTTGAGAAGCATAATGGACAAATGAAATACAAATGGATACCAAAGAATACAAAGAATGATCATCCCTATCAAACTCCATTAGTCAAAGAAACTATGGGGCAAAATCAAAAAGGGAAAAGTATCCATCAAGAATGTCCGCAAAAGAAAAAGCAGGCTTTTCAAGCGACATACAAAGTATATCGAGCAGTTGGTCCCAATTCCACGCACACTTCCGTATCCATCCATCATTGCTCATCTTCCCAAGTTTGGAGAGTCAAAGGTTCCAAATTGTCAACCAATCCATCTCTTATACCTAAGCACACTCCATCCACGCTTCCATGCATAATATCCAATTCTTACATTGATCGTGTATTGGCAACGACCCTTCATCATAAAGATTCAGAAGGCACTTTATCGTGATGTACGCACAGAGACAGAGTTAACTCTGGTATCAACGAAGTAGATAAAAAATCCCAGAAGTGGCATTCAAGTGCACGTATCTTAGCAAAGCAAATCCTTCAGGCAGGCTATCGATGGCACATCATGATAGGGGCATCTACATCAGCAACACCTTATGATTCAACATGAGCTTAAAATATTTCAGAAAAATACAAAAAAATAAAAAAAATATGAAAATCCAAAAAAATTAAAATTAAAAAATGATTGAAAATAGTAAAGATAAAAATCATCCTCTAGTGAAAACCGCATGAGCGGCACTTTGGGCAAGACCATGATGAAAACCTGGTAAACAAGCGTCATGTGTGGAATCAAGCATCTACGCGCGCCAGTTCAAATGAAAGCATCTCATCCCATCCATAATAAATCAAGCATTCCATCCATCTCATCCATAATAAATCCATCCATCCATGAACCATTTATCCAATCCATTCGCATCTATCTGCATCCATCATCTTAGTTATCTTGATCTTGATGAAATTTTGGAGCATGCTTTACACTTGTTTACGGTAAAACATCTTGACATGGGTCATTTTCATCGATCCCATCCTATGCAGTGTTATCCGAGCCATGAAGCATTATCCAAATGAGCATTCGTTATATGAACACCTTATCTTATCACAAGATAATCCATATCCATCCATCCGTACACCTATCCAAGCATCCAACCCATCACATTCCATACATTGCTAGACAATGGGGGCAGATATGTACATCTTGCTTCGAGAATAAATCTTGGTCTATGTCCTCCAACTTATGTGGCGATCCGAACATTGGAAAACGTGAAATCAAATTGGTCAAACATTTGCAATTTAAAGTCTGAATCACTATCAGTCGCATCTAGGTTGCACTTCAAATGTCAACATCACATCAAATCATTCAAACATCTTTTATTCGAAACCAAGCTTCATCAAACATGATCAATCAAATCCAATCAAATCCAATCATCATCTCGGGATATCCTTGTGTTGCTTAACACTATCCTTGCATTGTCATGTATCCTCGACAATGTTATCATTATCAATCCTGATCAATCCAGTCCTTGCATTGTTGTGTATCCTCAACAATGTTATCATCAATCCCAATCAATCAAATTGTTGCATTGTTGTGTATCCTCAACAATGTTATCATCATCATCAATCCATCAATCTAATCAATCAACCTTAGCTTGGTTTTCAACAAAAATCATAAACAGAGCACTGATACCGTCACACATGACCATATCCTAATCGTCAAAATCGTGCGAAAAAATCCAAAAACATCAAAACATCAAAAAATCCAAAAACATCCAAATCATATCAAAATCCAAAAACAAGTCGAAAATAGAAAACATCAAAAACATTGGAATCTGAACTACGTCGTCTCTGAGCTTAAATGTAGGCAAGGCTAAATCTTTGATCAGCCCCCGAGACATCAAAATCCAAAAACATTCGAAAAGCATCAAAATCCAAAAACATTTGAAAAAATATCAAAATCCAAAAACATCAGGAAATTGAAAAATCAAAAACATCGCAAAATCCAAAAACATCAAAAACAGCCTCAAAACATTGCAAAATTCCAAAAACATCCAAATATTTGAAAAAATCCATCCGTCTCATTTCGCTTTCACCCGCAATAATCAATCATCCATCATAAACTGATCATCACCTTCATCCTTTGGCAACGCAAATGGAAACAATCATAGCAGACAACAATAGTAAACTTCAATTGTAAAATCTAAATCGAAACAGCAAACCGTTAAAACAAAATCAAACTCTTGATTAGTCGCAAACATGTCAGTCAACCTTATATCAACAGCCTATCAATCAACTTATCAAACCATCATCATCCTGTACAATGCATGTCCTAGGATATATCGTTCTGACAATGGGCATCATTTATAGATATCACCTTGGATTCTTATCCTATCAAAACAAATCCCTTTGGCTAGAGGTATGAAGAACATTGGCTTATTTGCGTACTTGATCTTTTCTTTTGATTTATCTTATTGCGCTCATTCCAAGGACCTCTCGATGATATCCGAATGAAGGATTTAGAGATAGGAATGGGGCAACGATGATTATTATTTTATCTGTTGTGCTTGTTGGACTCTTGTAATATAACTTGGTGAATACTTGCTTTGTTAGGTGCCCTAGCAAGGTTTTCGTATGTCAAGTGTGAACAAGAATACTATCTGCTTGTTGAGTCAAAGTCCATCACACTAGGTACAACGCCATCCCGGTTCTTGATACCTTGATGCATCATACCTATGTGTTATCAAACATAAAGTAAGTGACCCTTTGAAAATCCCAATCCTTGATAAGCAATCATCATCATTTATCATCATCATCATCATCTATCATCATCATCTCTAATAAAGTCTCACCAATCATGGACTTGTTGGATCCTCTTGTCATCATCTCATTTCTCGCATCATCATCACAATGCATCCATCATGCATCCATCCCGCATCCAACTGCCATACCACATATCATTCATATCATACATAATAGAAACATCGATCATTTCACATGCATTGCATTTTCATCATCATCATAATATAGATCTATTAGTCTAAGCATCTCATAAATCATCCATTGCATAATCATATCACATCATCAATCTCATCCATCTCATATCATATCATCATTTAAGTTGTTTAGAATAATATAAATTTGTTATTCTAAGCATCTTGAGAAATCATCTTTGCATCGCATCCATAACCACCCATTTTGAACCTCTTTATCACGTATCCACCCTCAAATCTTTTTTCGATCTCTCAAAGTAATGTACCCTTAATTCTTTCCCTTTCGCATCCAAAAATTAGAAAATTTTTTTTTTGATGCTGGCAAGTTTATTCTTTGAACCAACACAACAAGTACATTGCTTCAAAGAGGGGCAAATGTTAGACACGTCAAATTTGCATTATGCATAATCATCCACTCAATAAATAAATCAAATGCATCATATTCCATTCATCAAATAAATCAGGACTTTATTTAAATCAAAACCCAAATCATTTTCCATCCTTTTCTGATTTAAATAAATCAAGTATTTAAGTCCTAAAAGTCAAAATCATCTAATCAACATTAAATCAGCATAATCATCATCTATTTAATCTAACCCTGATTAAATACTCACCCACTTGCATTCTCTAGATTTGGCCACTTGCACATGAAATTACATTTAAATGATTTATCAAAATCTTTATTTTCAACTTGGCATAAAGGAAGAATATTCTCCAAGTTTGAATCTCCCCCCAAGTGGACATGTACACCCAACAGAGCATTTATGAGGCCTTACATGTCTCTTACATGTCCCCTTCCAAAGGTCAAACTTAGCATTCATTGCAAAATTCAAATTCAAATTTTCCCTCTCATGGGCACTCTTCCCAAATCTTGCACATACATCAACCAATCATCACTTGACAAGTGGACTTATCTTATTAGCTTGATCTTTGTCCCACATTGGTCTCTCTTCAACACTTAGCATTTTGAAAATCTTTAAATACAAGCTTCATCTTTGAGCAAATCCTTCACAATCTCTCCATAATCTCTTGCAAGGTCACTCTCTTCATTTGAGATTTGATCTTGTCCATTTCACTCCATCATCTCCATCATTTACACAACTTAAGCTTTGATCAAGGGTTGGGAAAGGGTCACTAGCACATGTGACACCAATCCACTATAAGATGCTAGTTTGATTCATTAGAATGATGCCCTTCTATGTTTTTCTTGTTTCTTTGGCATCATTCTTGTGATTAAATGAATCTTATAGGGGATCTTTTGGTTTGCTTTGGTTTACTAACAATACTAATGGTTTTTGTTTTTGATCCAATGCAGATTTAGGGTCCTACAGTAGGTAAGGCTCACTGTCGATGTGCTCACTACCTAGCTATTATAGCCAAAGATAAAAAGGCTCATTGCCAAAAGAGAAAGGCTCACTGCTAACTGAAAATGGCTCACTACCAGAAGAATGATGAAAGGGAATCCACCACTGAAATAACTATCACCAAAAATGACACCGAATAGAATCTCACTATCTACAGCAGATCCGGTAAAGAATCTTCTACACGCCTTCCCCGCACAACCTCTGCAAATCAAATAACTTCTTCCTGAAACTTTCCTTCAGCTTTCTTATTGCATAATTCTTCACACCCTTTTATCTACTCACACACACCATACTCCTATTATTCTGAACCAAGGAGATGTTCAATATATATATGTACCCATAGAAATAAGTTAGCCAAACACAATGTCTTCATAATCATCTAAATAGGCCTAGCAAAACATATCGGCTTGAAGAACAACCTTGAAATATTTAGTAAGGATTGGCACGCTAGCATGGGACCCAAAAGATAAGTCACACATAAAGGTCTTCTTACCATGTTACTAAGGGACCCATAAATAGGTTGTACATAAGATAGGTTCATTACATAACATAATTATCAAAAGATAGCAAAATTTGAATTACATGAAATATATTTCGGAGCCGATGGGAATGCCACAACCAAGAACAAATCATGATTATCATCAATTTCAATATCAATCAGAGAAACACAATTAGACATACCAAAATTTGTAACATGCTACATGAATGTCCAGATAGCAAGGATACCTAGAGTAAGCTTTGAGCACAACAACTAGTATCAAAAGATTAGGCTTCATTATTATACATTAACTGTCTTCCACAGATGTCCCCAAAAGAAGTATTGTCATATTCGGATCAAGGATAATAACCACACTACATAACATCATAGCACTTGATAGGATAGATCATTTTTGTATATCATCTGGAGCACAATCTTATGAATCCCAGGTTTTGACATCAATGACAACAATGCTAAGTCATCTCAACAAATTCTCAACACTTTTCATGTCATCCACTCAACCTACCCAATCTACATCTGTATAAGAACTTAGAGAAAAATTAGTATCCTTTAGATACCACAAGCCATGTTCCAGAGTTCCCTTCAAGTATTTGAATATCCTCTTCATTGTTGCAACATGTGAATCTCTAGGATATTCTTTAAATCTAGCTACAAGACAAACTACATGCATGATATCCAACCTAGTAGCAATAAGATATAGCAATCCTCCAATCATTGATCTATATTTGCTCTGATCATCCTTAGGATATTCATCATTCTTACTTAGCTTGAAACCAGTAACCATAGGAGTACATACTGGTTTAGAATCTTCCATTCCAAACTTCTTCAACATTTCCTTGACATACTTTGATTATGAAATGAGCATTCTTTTCTTTGTCTGATTAATTTGAAGCCCAAGGAATAAATTCATCTCCCCAAACATAGACATCTCAAACTTTTTTGCATCTCTTCTACAAATCTCTTGCACATAGCTTCATTTCCTCCAAAAATTATATCATCAACATACACAACCACAATCAATATTTGATCTTTTTCAACTTTGAAATAAAGATCACTATTTGTGGTACCTTTATTGAATCCTTTTTGTATCAAGTTCCTATCCAACATTGCATACCAAGCTCTAAGAGCTTGCTTCAATCCATAAATTTCCTTCTTCAATCTACAAACCATATTCAATTTGTCTAATAACTGAGATCCTTCTAGTTGTTCAATGTATACTTCTTCCAACACACTATTCAAGAATGAAGAATTCACATCCATTTGATAAACCTTGAAATCCTTATGTGCTAAAAAATCCAAAAACATCTTGATAGCTTTCATTCTTGCCACTAGAGTAAATGTCTCCTCAAAATCTATTCCTTCTACTTGTGAATAGCCCCTACACACAAGCCTTGCCTTATTTCTTACCACTTCTCCATTCTCATTCAGTTTGTTCTAGAATACCCACTTAGTTCCAATCACATTCTTGTTTTCTAGTCTTGGGAAAATTTCTCAAGTCCGATTCTTCGCAATCTGTATTAGTTCTTCTTCCATAGCCTTGATCCAATACCCATCTTTGTATGCTTCAATCACTGTTTTAGGTTCAAATTTAGAAAGTAAACATAGATTTACCTATTCTTCAGCCATAGCATCTTTTCTCCTTGTCAAAACACCCTTTTTTTGTCACCAATTATATGATCTTTAGAATGATTTTTTTGCACATACTTAGGAGTCTTAGGGATCCTTTCCAAAGCTTCTTCCTCTTCAATCTAAACTTCTTTTTCCTTACCCTCATTTTTGTTATTTTTTCTACAAGAGGATTCATCTAATCCATATCCATCTATCACCATTGAGTTATTCTATAAGTCTTCTTCTACTTTGCAACATGCACTCTCAACAATATTCTTCAGCCTCTTGTTGTAGTACTAGTAAGCTTTGGTTCTTGTAGAATATCCAAGGAGGATTCCTTCATCAAATCTTGTATCAAACTTTCCTAAGATTTCTTCATCTCTTCTAATATAGCACTTGCTTCCAAACACTCTGAAGTATTTGACAATAGGAATTCTTCCATACCACAACCCATAGGGAGTCTTTGCACTATTTTCTTTGTCTTGAACTCTGTTAAGAATGTAGATAGCAGTATGAATTGCTTATCTCCAGTAGACTTCCAGTAGGTTTTTCTTCATCATTATTCTTGTAGCTTCTTGAACAATTTTGTTCTTTCTTTCAACCATTCCATTCTACTAAGGAGTCCCAGGGACATACAAATTCTTCTTTATTCCATGGCTCTCACAAAAAATGTTAAACTCATTGGAGGTGAATTCTCCACCTTTTTCAAACCTCAAACACTTTATTTCCATGTCCATTTCATTCTCGACCATAACTTTGAATGCTTTAAACTTATCTATAGCTTCTTATTTTTCTTTGAGAAAATTAACTCATGGAATTATAGAATAATCATCAATCAATAGCATGAAATACCTATCACCTTGAATACTTCTTACTCTGGTACAACCACAAACATCTATATGCACCAGCTCCAATAGTTTGATAGTATATTATTCTTGGACTTTGAAACTTCTTGCTTTCTTCCCAATTTGGCATTCCTTATAGACAACATTAATGGGTTTTGTGATCCTTAGGAGATCTCTCACATCTTGAACTGAATTGATCCTCACTAGGCTATCAAAATTAATGTGATACATCCTTCTATGTCATAGCCAACTTTCATTAATCTAACTCATAAAGCAATGACCATCAAAACCTTTAAGTTGATAAACGTTTCTGTCTATCCATCTTCCAGTAGCAACCAAAGTTCTAGAGCCTTTTTTGATCTCACATACATCATCCTAAAATATAAGATTATATCCTTTACTACACATTTATCCAACACTCAAAAGTTTATTTCCTTAAACCCTTAACATAAAGAACATCCATATTATGTTTTCCATCAAAATTGATAGAACCTTTTCCACATATCTTAGCAGATGTATCATCACCAAACTTAACTACGCCTCCTTCATATTTCTCAAGTCTAAAAAATTTACTTTTGTCATCAAACATATGATTTGAGCATCCACCATCAATGATCCAGTAGTTCTTATCCTCTCTAGCACAAAAATCAGTCACCATAGCATTATGACCTACTTTCGGAGAAATTTCCTTCACACATCTCTCATAGTTAGTAGTATTAGATTAAACTTTCATATCCATCAACAATAATTCACTGTCCTCAGCATACCCATAGTTAGATTCATCATCAGATATGTTGGTATCTTCTCTAACATAATAGCTTTTCTTAATTTCTTTACCTTTGTTTTCTTTGGTCTTGTCATTCAAAGTTTTGTTTGGACATCTTGAAGTATAATGGCCTATCTTACCATAAATTAAACATTTGAAAGGTAACTTACCTTTGTATTTACCAGTACCCTTTTTCATTCTCCTCACAAAATTTTCTTCTACATCATCAAGATCTTCTTGATCTAATTCCTTAGTCTTCTCTGATTTTCCAGCCTAAAAAATAGTCTCATTTTTTGCATTACTTGGACCAAATTCTCTCATTTCAAAAGTAGATAAAGCACCATACAACTAATCTCTAGAATATTTTCTTAAATCTTGAACTTCCCCAATAGCATAAACTTTGTGACTGTAATATTTAGGAAGAGTTATTGGTACCTTCTTTACCACTTCTTCAAGTTTTCCACCAAGACCTCTAATGGAATTGAAAATTTCGTCCACCTTCTACGTGTAGCTTGTAATGTTTTTACCTTCAGAAATCCATAGGTTCTCAAATTTGATTTTTAGATTCTACATCTTAGCTTGCTTGACCTTATCATCTCCTTCATAAATTCTTTCCAACTTTTTCCATATATCTTTAGCGGATTTCAAATTCACAACTTTCACAAGTTTAGTGTTAGAAAGAACACTTAAAATAGTATACCTTGCTTTACCATTATTCTCATAGGCCTTGATCTTATCATCAGTACTCAGACCATTAGTAGGCATAGTATATCCAATCTCAATAGATTCCAAACTCCAAATCCAAGAGATGCTAGGAAAATTTCAATCCTTGTCTTCCAAAAACCATAGTCTGATCCATCAAAAAAAGGAGCATCCCTCTTGTGCGCAATCCCAAATCTACCTCAAGTGGTTAAGCTTTCTTCCAAGGAACCTTTCTCTAATACCAATTGTTGAATGTACAAGACAATTGAGAGGGGGGTGAATCATTTGTACATTAAAATATCAAAACCTTCATAAACATTCATATCCACATCAACTTAATTAACCCGCCATCTATTAGAATGATTTATCATGAAATCAAATAACAAAAACTGAAACACATCAACACCATCCACAACAGAACAACATATTTATGTGGAAAACCTAAGAAGGGAAAAACCATGGTGAGGATTAGCTCATTGTTGAATGCACAAGAAAACTAAGAGGGGGGTGAACTAGTTGTACCTTAAACCTTTAAAACCCTCATACCTATTAGATCCACATTAACTTACTTAACCCTTAATATTTTATGATGATTTAGCAAGAAAGGAAAATAACATAAACAAAAACAAATCAACACCATGCACAAGAGAACAACAAATTTATGTGGAAAACCCAAGATGGGAGAAACCACAGTGAGGATTAGCTCACAATATAAAGTAATATCAATACTGAATATAATAGGGCTTACTACCAAAGGGCTCACTTCCTAAAATAAAAAAAGGATCACTACCAGAATAGAAAAGAAGATAGAGAAGAATGTTACATAGAGAAATCCATCTCAATGAAATAGATAAATCCACCACAATATCTCCAACACCTTCATAACATAACTAAATAATTGTAGACACCTTCTACTCACTGCATCCAACAATATAACACATGAAAGCTCGCACTGCACTTCTCAAAATCACACTCTAATACTCTGCACTTTGCATCATTTTCATCTTTCTTATTTATCTCTACATCCCTCAACAAATCAACTCATATTTATATCATCCTCAACCTTGAAAACATTCTCCAAGGTCAGCTATGCACATCAACCATACTAATTTAAATTAGGTCAACGCCAAAACACTCCCATGGTGCATAGAAGTGAAAGTGGAACACACCATTCCTTATTTGGGACCCAAAACTATAACATAATGCTACCACACACTTCTACAAACAATAAATATATGCTGCAATTAGTGTAAACACCAATGTCAATCATTACCTATGTAAACACCATTAAACTTTTAAGTACACACTTCCTTTGATCTAGCAACACCTCGTGGACAATAAATGTCACTTGAACAAAACCTATAATATTCCATGAACACCTTGAAATCCAACAAACTCCTTGATAACAACTTTCACCTAAGAAATGTACACAGTACACTTAAACAACTCTGCCATACACTACAACTTAAGAAACTGACTTTTGAAGCACCAAACTTCAAACAACCTTGACTGATGAAAGATACCAACATTGTCAAAACTCTTTCAAATCCACAAGACCTAAGACAAAACTATGGAGAAACATGAAGCAAAAACATTTCTCCTAGAGACCTTTGTAATACACTGTTCACAACCTGGTGAATACAAATTCTTCTGTACAATGATCCAGCACACCAAATTATAAATACAACACCTCTAAAAACATTTTATCAACATATCCAAAATGCATAGGTAGATCTTCAACCTAGAAGAAATGTGGAGCAATAGTAGAGCACTACTCTGCAACCTAGAACAACTCTGTAACACATTGTTTCCTATTTTTATCAATTTTTCTCAAAATCACTTGAAAACCAAGCCTCAGAGACACATCCTCATAATATTCAACACTTCATTAACCATGGACACAAGATTGTCAAAGAAACACTAGATGTTGAGACCGGTAGCTTATTAATGACAACATAATGCAAAAAACATCATCAATTCAATAATCCCCATCACTTCCTTCTCATACAATTGACACCAATGACAACGCAAGCTTGTTGACATCAATGACAACACCAATCTGCTCATACTTGCAACAATCTCCCCCTTTTTCATTGATGTCAATACATGATGTGAAAAACCATCAAAGACATAACTCTGATCCATACCTATTTCCTTTTCTCTTTGCACAACTAGCTCATTACACTCTCTCCCCCTTTGATACTTATCTTTTCACATGCCTCATTCTCCCCCTTAACTTTCTTATTTTTCACATGACTTCCTCTCCCCCTTTGATGTCAATGGAAAAGGAAAAAATATTTATACCATTGATGTTTCCCCTTTTGAAATTAATCAACCTTCTTACAATAGTCCTGCAACTTTCTTTTCTTTGATGTTCAGTACACTCCCCCTTAGGAGCACACACGATATTGCACAAATAAGCAACCATTGCACAATGACAACATTTAATCCCCCCGATTGCAACAACCAACAATGTCACTACCTACTCCCCCTAAGAGGTAGCCACCAACATTAGTCCATATAAGCAAATGGATCTTGAAATCCACTAGACAGATGCATCTCCTTATGTATCTAGTTCAAAGGAGTGGAAATGGCCCCCAACTTCTCCCGAAGATACTCAAATTCCTTAGGAAGATCCTTAGTGAACATATTAGCAACTTGATCCTTTGTAGGAATATACTCAAGCTTAACTTCATTTTCTACAACCTTTTCTCTCAGAAAGTGATACCGGATTGAGATATGTTTTTTCCTTGAATGGATTACTAGATTCTTTGAAATATTGATAGCACTTGTATTATCACAAAAAATAGAAATTGGTTCATCATACACTACTCTTATATCCTTCAATGTTTGTCTCATCCACAACACTCGTGTGCAACAAGATGTTGCAATGTACTCTTCCTCTGCAATAGATAAGAAACTAAATCTTGTTTCTTGCTTAGCCATAACACCAATCTACATCCAAGAAAGAATGCACCACCACTTGTGCTTTTCCTATCATCCACACAACCAGCCTAACTGCATTTTTGTAAGCACTCAGAGTAAAATCAGTATCCTTTGGATACCATAAGTCATGATCTAGAGTGCCCTTCAAGTATTTGAATATCCTCTTCACTATTGCAACATGTGACTCTCTAAGATCTTCTTGAAATCTAGTGACAAGACACACTGCATACATGATATCTGGTCTAGTAGCAGTTAGCTATAGCAGTCCACCTATCATTGATCTCTACTTGCTCTGATTAGCCTTAGGAGATTCATCATTATTGCTCAACTTGCAACTAGTAACCATAGGAGTACATACTGGTTTATAATCTTACATTCCAAACTTCTTCAACATTTCTTTGGCATACTTTGATTGTGAAATGAGAATACCTTTATATTTCTAATTTATTTATAATCCAAGGAATAAATTCATCTCCCTAAACATTGACATTTTAAACTCTTTCTACATTTCCTCTGCAAACTTCTTGCACATATCTTCATTGCCTCCAAATATTATGTCATCAACATATACAACCACAATCAAGATTTGGTCTTTTTCAACTTTAAAGTAAAGATTTCTATCTTCAATACCTTTATTGAATCCTTGTATCAAATATATATCCAACCTTACATACCAAGCTCTAAGATCTTGCTTCAATCCATATAATGCCTTCTTCAATCTGTAGACCATATCTTGTTTGTCTAAAATCCTTCTAGTTGTTCTATGTGTACCTCTTCTTCCAATTCTCCATTCAAGAAACATTTGATAGAATTTAAATAAATCCTTATGTGTTGTAAATTCCAAAAACATCCTGATAGCTTCCATTTTTGCCACTAGAGCAAATGTATCCTCAAAATCTATTCCTTCAATTTGTGAGTAGCATTTACACACAAGCCTTTCCTTGTTCCTTACCACTTCTCCATTCTCATTTATTTTGTTTTTGAACACCCACTTATCTCCAATCACATTTTTGTTTGTTGGTCTTGGGACAAGTTCCCAAGTCTAATTTTTCTCAATTTACAACAATTCTTCTTTCATATCCTTGATCCAATATTCATCTTTGCATGCCTCAATCATTTTTTTAAGTTCAACTTTAGAAATTAAACATAGATTTACATGTTCTTCAGTAGCTTTCCTTCTTATCAATACGCCTTTGTTCTTATCTCCAATGATCTTATCTTCAGAATGGTTCTTCTGCACATACTTAGGAGTTTTAGGAGTCCTTTCCAGACCTTCTTCATCTTCAATCTACACTTCTCTTTCTTCAACTTTTTCTTCTTCTCTACAACAAGACTCATCTAATTCATATCCATCTATCATCATCGGATTCTTCTACAACTCTTCATCAACAACAATATTTCTTAATCTCTTGTTGTAGCATCAATAAGCTTTGCTTCTAGTAGAATATCCAAGGAAGATACCTTCATCAGACCTTGCAGAAAACTTTCCTAAGTTTTATTCATCTCTTATGATATAAAATTTGCTTCAAAACACTCTGAAGTACTTGAAAATAGGGATCCTTCCATACCATATCTCATAGGGAGTCTTTGTACTATTTTCTCTTTCTTGAACTCTGTTAAGTATATAAACAACAGTATGAATTGCTTCTCTCCAATAGACTTTCAGTAGATTTTCCTCTTTCATCATTGTTCTTGCAGCTTCTTGAATAGTCTTATTCTTTCGTTCAACTACTCCACCTTGCTAAAGAGTCATAGGGGAAAACAAGTGCATCTTTATGCCATGACTCTCACAAAAGATGTGAAACTCATTTGAGATAAACTTTCCACCTCTGTCAAATCTCAAACATTTTATTTTCATATCCATTTCATTCTTAGCCATAACATTGAATGCTTTAAAATTGTCTAGAGTTTTTTAGTTTTTTTTAGAAAATTAGCCCATGTCATTCTAAAATAATCATCAATTAAAAGCATGAAATACCTGTCACCTTGAAGACTTCTTATTCTTGTAGGACCACAAAGATCTATATGCACTAATTCCAATAGTTTAGTAGTAGATTGTTCTTTGACTTTGAAGCTTCTTCTTGCTTGCTTTCCAATTTGATGTATTCTTTACAGACAACATTGATAGGCTTTGTAATCTTTGGAAAATCTCTTACAACTTGAACTAAACTTATAATCACTAGGCTATCAAATTTGATGTGACACATTCTTCTATGCCATAGCCAACTTTCATTATTCTGAGTCACAAATCAATGACCATTAGCACCCTTAAGTTGATAAACATTTCCATCTGTCCTTCTTCTAGTAGTAACCACAATTTTAGATCCTTTTCTGATCTCACATCCATCATCCTAAAATATAATATTGTATCCTTTGCTACACATTTATCCAACACTCAAGAGATTATGCCTTAAACCCTTAACATATCAGACATCATAAATATTGTGCTTGACATCAAAACTGATAGAACCTTTTCCACATATCTTAGCAGATGTATCATCACCAAATCTAACACATCCTCCATCATATTTTCCAAGTTTAACAAACTTACTCTTTTCACCAGTCATATAATTAGAGCATCCATTGTCAATGATCCAATAGCTCTTCTCCTATCTAACATGAAAATCAGATACCAAAGTACCTTCAATCTTATCCTTTATCTTTGGATGGTTACCCTTCACACATCTCTCAGAGTTAGTAGAAATAGATTCATCTTTTAAAGCCATGAACAAGAATTCATCATTATCATCTCCATAATTAGATTCATCATCAAAAATGCTTTCATCTTCTCTAACATAATGTTTTTTCTTAATCATCTTACCTTTTTTCTCCTTGTTTTTGTTATTCAAAACATTGTTTGGACATCTTGAAGCATAGTGACCTATCTTTCCACAACTGAAACATTTAAAAGGAAACTTACCATTGTACTTACTAGTACCCTTCTTCATTCTCCTTACAAAGTTAGCTTCTATATCATCAAGATCTTCTTGATCTGATTCCTTGTTCTCATCTGATTTCTTAGCCTTCAAAGCAGTCTTGGTTTTTGCACCACTATTTGTTCCAAATTCTCTCTTTTCAAAAGTAGTTAAAGATCCATACAACTGATCTCTAGTATATTAATTCAAATTTGCAAATTCCTCAATAGTAGATACTTTATGACTATAATATTTAGGAAGAGTTTTGAGAATTTTATTTACCACTTTTGGTTCTTTGAGTTTTCCACCAAGACCTCTGATGGAGCTGACAACTTCATATACCCTTTGCATATAGCTTGTAACATTTTCTTCTTTAGACATCCTTAAGTTCTCAAACATTATCTTCAGATTCTACATCTTAGCTTCTTTGACCTTATCATCTCCTTCATAAATGCTTTCTAACTTATCCCAAATTTCTTTAGTAGTTTTCATACTCATCACTTTCACTAATTCAAAATTAGTAAGACTATTTAAGAGAGCATACCTTTCTTTACCATTAGTTTCATAGGCCTTGATCTCATCAGCAGTACATGGACCATTTGTAGGTTCAGTGTATCCATCCTTAACAAACTTCCAGACATCATATCCAGGGTAAACCAAAAAAACTTTTCATCTTTGTCTTCCAAAATGCATAATCTGCTCCATCAAATATAGGGATCTTTTTCTTGTGCACCATCCTAGATCTACCTCAAGCAGTTAAGCTTTCTCCCAAGGAACCTTGCTCTAATACCAAAAATTGAATGCACAAGACAACTGAGAGGGGGAGGTGAATCAGTTGTACCTTAAACCTTCAAAACCATCATACACATTCTGATCCACATTAATTTAATTAACCCTTAATCTGTTATGATGATTTAACAAGAAAGGAAAATAATAGAAATTGAAACAAATCAACACCATGCACAAGAGAACACCATATTTATGTGGAAAACCCAAGATGGGAAAAACCACGATGAGGATTAGCTCACAATATAAAGTAATATCAACACTAAATACAATAGGGCTCACTTCCCAAATAAAGAAAGGCTCACTGCCAGAATAGAAAAGAAGATAGAGAAGAATGTTACATAGAGAAATCCATCTCAATGTAATAGATAAATCCACCACAATATCTCCAACACCTTCGCAACATAACTATTAAGTCATTTTAGACACTTTATGCTCACTGCAACCAACAATCTAACACATGAAATCTCGCACTACACTTCTCAAACTCACACTCTAATACTTTGCACTTCACATCATTCACATCTTACTTGTTTATCTCTACATCCCTCAACAACTCAACTCATATTTATATCATCCTCAACCTTGAAAACATTCTCCAAGGTCGGCTATGCACATCAACTATGCAAATTCAAATTAGGTCAGCGCCGAAACACTTCCATGGTGGATAGAAGTGAAAGTGGACCACACCATTCCTTATTTGGGACCAAAAACTATAACATCATGCTACCACATGCTTCTACAAACAATAAATATCCACAAAAATTAGTGTAAACACCAAGGTCATATGTTACCTATGTAAACACCATTCAACTTTTAAGTACACGCTTCCTTTGATCCAACAGTAGCTCACAGACAACAAATGTTACCTAAAATAACCTAGAATATTCCATGAACACCTTAAAATCCAGAAAACTCCTTTATAACAACTTTCACCTGAGAAATGTACACACAATACACTTAAACAACTCTGTCATATATTGCAACTTAAGAAATAAACTTCTGAAGCACCAAACCTTAAACAACCCTGACTGATGAAAGATACCAACATTGTCAACACTCTTTCAGATCCGCAAGACCTAAAATAAAACTATAGAGAAATGTAGAGCAAAAATATTTCTCCCAGACACCTTTGTAATATACTATTCACACACTAGTGAACACAACTTCTTTTGTACAATGGTCTAGCACACCAAATTCTAAATACAACACCTCTGAACACCTATGATCAACATATCTAAAATGTATAGGAAGATCTTCAACCTAGAAGAAATGTTGAGCAACACCAGAGCACTTCTCTACAATCTAAAACAAGACTGTAACACATTGTTTCCTCTTTTTATCAAATTTTCTTAAAATCGCTAAAAAACCAAGCCTCAGAGATGCATCCTCATCATCTTCAACACTTCCTTAACCATTGTTAGAAGCTTATCAAAGCAACACTAGAGTTTGACACCAGTAGCTTACTAATGAAAACATAATGCAACTAATCAAAGCATCATCAATGCAACAATCTTCATCAATAATGATCTTCTTCCTTCTCATACAATTGACACCAATGACAACACAAACTTGTTGACATCAATGACAACACCAGTTTTCTCATACTTGCAACACTCACAATAAAAAGTAATTACAACACCGAATACTAAAAGACTCACTGTCAAAGGGCTCATTTCCCAAAAGAAAGAAGGTCTCACTACCAATGGCTCATAGCCAGGTTACAAAAAAAAAGAAATAAGAATGTTATAGTGATAAATCCATCTTAATGCAACAAAAAATTCCATCACAACATCACCAACACATTTGTAACCTTTTTGAAGATTGTAGACACCTTCTGCTCACTACTTCCAATGGTCTAACTTATTAAAGCTCACACTACACTTCACAAATTCACACTTCACAACTCTGTAATTCACATCACACACTCTCTATACAAGCTTCCATCAACACAACATTTATTTATACCTTCTTCAACCTTAAAAACATTCTCCAAGGTTGATTATGCACCTCAACCATGCAAATTCAAATTAGGTTAGCACTAATAATTCTGGCGATGTAAAGGAATGAAAGTGGACCACACCACATCTTAACTTAGACCCAAATAATACATATACATCATGCCATACTTCCACAATCATCAAAGTAAATCCATAATTAGTGTAAACACCCAAGGTCATTTGAACCTATGTAAACACCATTAACATTTAAGTACACATTTCCTCAAATCCAAAGAAGACTCACATAGCACACACAACACTTGAACACAATCTAGAATATTCCATAGACACCCTAAAATCTAACAAATTCCTTCACAACAACTTTCACCTGAAGAATGCACACACCTAGTACACTCAGACAACCTTCCATACACTATAACTTAAGAAACCACCTTGTGGAGCACCAAACCATGAAAAAATTCTACTACAAGTAGATATGAACCTTATCAATACACTTCTAGAACTGCAAGACTAGAAACCAAACTATAGAGTAATGCAGAGCAAAATCATTTCTCCTAGAAAACACTGCAACAAAGTTCACACACCAGTGAACACAAATTCTTCTACACAACAATCGAGACCAAGAAATTTCATATATAACACCTATGAACACCTCTAATCAACATATATAAACCACACAAGCAGATCTTCAACATAGAAGAAATGCAAAGAAAAAAATAGAACACCACTTTGTATGCTAGAACACCTCTGCAACACATTGTTTCCTCTTTTATTCAAATTTTCTCAAAAGCACTTGGAAACCAAGCACCCGAGACATATTCTCATCATCTTCAACACTTCCTCATAACCATTAAACCAACTACAACACAACAAATCAACCAAACAACATCCACAAATAGAATCTCATCAAAAAAACACTAGAGATTGACACCAGTATCACTTACTAATGACAACATAATGAAGGGTGAAAGCACAAAGTTGAGTCCACTTAAGGAGGAAGTTTCAGCCTTAGAAAAAATTTCAAAATTGGGCTCAATGAATTGAGATCCCAATTTTTAATAAATTGGATCCAATTTAGCTTTGGGATCCCAAACCTAAAATTAAAACGGGATATCATTTTTTAAAAATCGGGACACCATTTAGTTTTGTTGTCCCGAGCCATCTTGAGGGAAATGATATCGTGCTTTTTACAAAACATGATCTCGATTTGTAAAAAATGGGATCCTGATTTGTAAAAAATGGGATCCTGATTTGTAAAAAATGGGATACTGAAATTCCAAAAAATGGGATTTTATTTTGCAGAGGTATTTATATAAAATAAAAAGAATGCAACCTCATTTTAACTGTTGAGCATTCAAGATCCCAGTTGAGTGGCAGCGACAACGACTTCTAGGTAAGCCATTGAACCTTCTTCTTTGCATTTTTTAGTCAATTTTTTGGTTATTAGTTATTAATTTAGGTTTTTGTTTGCATTGTTTGTATTTTGTTGAGTTTTTTCATTTCAATCTACTTGCAAAAAAAAGAAACCCTCAGTAGTTGAAATCAAACAAAAAAATCAACCTTAAATTGAAATCAAACATTACAATGAACCCTAAACCATAATTAAACAAAAAAATATATATATGTACATATGCATGTATGTATGTATTATATGTACATATATACATACATACATTGATACATGTGCACACATACAAACATACATTCAAAATACAAACCATTGAAACTATTAATAGCTATTTTGAAACCATTGAAAGATGGTTTCAAAATACATATATATACATACATACATTCTTAATTATATGTATACATGCATACATATATGTATGTATATATGTGTATATATGTATGTATGTATGTATGTATGTATGTATGTATTTATTTATGTATATATGTATGTAAGTATGTGTATTTGTATATATGTAGATATGTATATATCTTTTTTCATTTCATTAAATTATTATTTTCTAAATATTTAAAACTTAGAGGATAATGGTGTAGACATGCAAAATTCACATTATGCATCCAATCGGATTCAGTCAAATTAGCTCTTACATTAGGAAAATTCATCACTTTAAACCATTCATCAAATAATCTTATAAACATTATCATTCAACCTTCATCATATTCCATTCATCCAATAAATCAGGACTTCCTTTAAATTAAATACTAAATCATATTTCATCCTTTTTCTGATTTAAATAAATCAGAAATTTAAGTCCAAAATGTCAACTCACCTAATCAGCATTAAATCAGCATAATCATCATCTAATTCTAATCCAATGCTAATCCCATCCCACTTGCATTATCTAGATCTAGCCACTTGCATAATAAATCAATTTATTGATTTATTAAAAACCTCATTTTCCCTCAACATGACAAGTCAAACAGGGCATTTATTGCTCTTCTTTCTTGTCCCCCTCTCAAAATTTATTGCAAATTTGAATTCAAAATTTCCCCCTCTTGGGCACTCTTCCCAAATCTTGCACACACATCAACTAATCACATGATGACAAGTGTCCTTCACTCATTGGCTTGTTTTTGATCCCACATTGGTCCCTCTTCAACACTTGGCATTTTGAAAATCTTTAAATAGGTGCATCATCCTCAAGCAAATCCTTCACAATTTCATGCAAGGTTACTCTCTTCATTTGAGATTTGATCTTGTTCATCATCACTCCACCATCTTCATAGCATTTTCAATTTGAGCTTTGATCAAGGATTGGGAAAGGGTCACTAGCACATGTGACACCAATCCAACTATGGAATAGGTAATTTGTGATTGCTTTTATGATGCTTGTAGCTTTCTTTCATCCTTTTGTTACATGTTTTAAGCACTTTGCAAGGTATTCCATAGGAGTGTTCTTGAAGGATTTGTAGATGCTAACCCTTGTTTGAGTTTAGTGTTTGCAGATTTTTAAAGGCACACACATTTGGCGCTAGAAGGAGGGCCATTGCAATTAATACATTTGAATGTGCAGGGATTGTATTTCAGCTATAACTTGTATTTTAAATAATGTGAGTTGATAGGATGAAATCAGATTCTCTCATGCTAGTCATGTTGCCACTATGGCAATATCTAAAATGCATTTTTGTGACAGCTGCATTTTAATACGATGTTCTAGTTTATTCATCTGATATAGCTCTCTTTCTGTTTTTCCTGTAATACGTACTTTAAGGATAGGTGATAGATCTTTCAATTATTAATATTCTACCTTGATCATAGACATTGTCTATAGTGTCTAATCCACTTCTTTTTCTTAATGCTCCTTAAGTAAGTTTTGAAGTTGAAAGTGGAGATGTGCGTAGACTTGATAAAAACAAAGCTATTACCTTACATCTTTAATAAGGACTGTGTTTGGTTTGTGTTACATGTGTGAAATCAACAAAGCATTGTTTTTTTTATCTCCCATGTTAGCTGATTGGGGCCCAAGACAATACTATCTAAATCACTGCCCTTATAGATTGCGTGTATGACTGCAAATAAAAATGTACTTGCTGATTGCTTAACTGATAGATTGATTGTTTGACTGTCTAAAAGTCATTGATTAAAGGTTTTATCACTCACTGTCTGTTATTTTCTAAGTGGCGCGCAATTATATTTGAAAATCCACACTTTACTTTGAAACGCCCTATGGTGAACTTGTATTAAATGATTAAAATGTGAACCAGCGGAATCCAAGGGATGATTCTCTGAGAAAACGTTACTGGTCCTCGTAGCAACAGCAAAGTCATCAGAACAATGAAAAATAATAATCAAAGAGCTTTGATATTTCACATTTCAGCATAAAATCACCATTGATCATTGGTAAGTTATCTCTTGCTGATTGCACAACTGATTTGACTGATCATTAATTAATGGTGATATTTTTGGTGTTTGTCCAATAGTGATGCCCAGTCACTTGGTCGATGTCAACTAGAGAGGTAAGAGGCACCGTTGTTCTACAAAATCCCTCATCTTCATGACTCTTAAATTGTTTAGATAAGACATATTTGGGCGTATTCATTATGCCTGACAATTGGGGCGGGTCTTCTTTGGTTTGGATTGTGACTTGAGGACGCATCCCATGCTTTGTTTGGGCTTTAAAATTTCGAGAAAGATAGAAGCGCATTAGTTTACTTCGTAAATTTGCATACATTGTCTGCCATAATGATTCCAACTATAACGTCTGACAAATTTCCTGCATCTGTTCAAACTTTACAATCATTGCAAATCTTTGATAGCATCTGATTTGAAAGCTCCTGTTGAAAGTGGCTATGCATGTTCAGAAATCTGCATTCTCCTTGGTGATAGATGGCTTCACACGTAATATTTGCATTTAATGAATGTCTTGAGATTATTGTTGTATAGTGTTATTGAATGGAGACAATAAATGCCCAATAGTCAACAAAAAAAAACAAAAGTAATTGCTCTGCTTCTCCTCAGAAATGCGCTGTCCCTGCCTTCCTATTTGGATCCTTGCACAGAATGAAAGAAAAAATCTTTGTCTTTACTGCGTTTTCAGTCACAAAGATTTTTTTTTAGGCGTTGAGGTTGTAAATATTAAATGCTATTTGGAGAAAAGGGGATGAGTGGAAATGATATGATAAAAGATATTGATAGAATTTCTTTTTTACCTCAGGACGTTTAAAGAAATTTGTTCCAGCATGTTTTTATTATTATTGACTTTGGCCAAAGAAATGAAAGATACTCTTTAAATGTTTTCTTAAATTTCCTCCACAAATGCTTATGATTTTTTGAAGTTTGCTAACTATTCAATACATGATCCAATGATAGCATCAATAGAACAAATGCTTCTTTCTTTTTTTTGCTAATTGGGGAATCAAATCTTTGATAGCATGATTTTCTCTATTTTTTTTATTTGTTTGTTTGAGATAATCTCTTTTTGAACTAAATCTTATTTCTAATGACTTTGTGATGGAATAGGTACAAAAGCAAACGAAGGCGAAAAGGTGCAAGGCGAAAGAGAAGGCTATCAAACGAAAACGAAAGGAGGAGGATTTTTGTTTGGAAACACAATGTGTTTTTTAACACTTTAAATGTTTGATCAATACTACTTCACGAAAGGAGGGAAATGTTTTTTTGAAAACACAATGTGTTCTTTAACACTCTAAGTGTTTAATCAACACTACACGAAATTGTTTTCCTTTTCGTTTTAGAACATTAGTTTTCAATTGGGGCTAAAAAATGAACAATTTCATTTTCATTGCAAAGGGCTTAAAACGAACCTTAGAACACACTTACTAGATTTCGTTTTGGGTTAAAAATTGAACAAGCAATCCTCACATTTCATTTGGTGCTTAAAACGAATTCACAATTGCTTTGAAGGGTATAAAACGAACAAGTGTTTGATTTGTGTGATTGTCTTTTAAGTACGTATCCTCTCCCCTTACGCTTCGTGCGATCTAGGGTGCAAGAGAAACACTCAAAATACATTTTATTGCTTTAAAACACTTCATTTTGGGCTTAAAAATTGAACATCTTGTGCGAGTGTGAGTAGGGGCATTTTCGCGTACATTCTCTTTCTTTGTGCCATCAAAGATCGATCGAGTTACGGATTGTGTCTTTGCTCGCTTTTGTTTATCTTAGAGGGCCTGCCTTGGGGAAAAAGTACTCACCCAAGCGACGACTCAACCGGTAACACTCTAAAGCCAAGAGTATTTCCAGCCGGGATATAAATGAGGATTTTGGTTAAATGCCATAATCATGCGGTTGGCCAACAAGATGGATCCGAAGGACTCTTGCCACGTTAGGGTCAACTCCTACGAATGGAAAGTCCTTACTAGAACCTATGTGTTAGAATTTTCCAAAATCCTTAAATCTGTTTGTTGGTGCAAGAACGGTCGTTCTGAAGCCGCCCCACAATTTTACGGCTTTTAGTAGAGATGGAAAGCATGCCATGGGAGTTTCATGGGTGTTGGTGCTTGGCTGCCCCGTATAAGTGAGTGTCGTGGAGGGGAGCCAGTGGGGTCAAGCATCTAACCATCCGCTAAAAGTAGGCGTAGCTGGACTTGTCCAAGTGGGGACTCAACAAACATTGTCTATCACATCCATAGGGCTTGTAGTTATTCTTTGTTTGAAAACACAGTGTGTATTCGAAAACATTTTGCAAACAAACATTAAACATGATTTTCAAAATTTCAAACCCTCTTTAAGACAAATATCATTGACTCAATCCATATGTTCTTTTCCCTGTAGTTCATGTTCGTAGAGGTTCCTAAGCATTGGATTATATCTCAATTTGTCTTGTTGAGTAAACAATAGGAAAACCCTTGCCTTAAGTTCATTGAAATTTCCACATAAAATCTTGTGGGGTTTAAAGAAAATTAAGACATTGTACAATTAGTTTGAAACTTTAATCAAAGAGAGTGTTTTTGGTAAAATAAATCCATTAAGCAAAGACTAAGCAAAATGAACTTTCATGTGTGTTGAAGACTCCAAATCCCAAAAGCACAAATCATTGATTGGAAATCCAAAATGTTCAAATCATTCCTTGGTTAACAAAGGTCTTTAGGAAGCATATGCATGCTCTTCAATACCTAGGTCTTGGAAAATACAAAGTGGTCTTTTTAGGTTCATCTAGGGATCAAAACAAATCAAACCTCTTTCATCCATCTTTCAAAAACATCCAAACATTCATCTCACAAGTCATCTTTTGAGAAACCTTGAAATCATCCTTGAAATGCTAGGCTTTATGACAAAATCAAGCAATCATTCAAAATCAAGTCCTTGAAAACATTTATCAAAACACCTTTGGCTAGGAATGTGTAAATGCATCCTTTTGCATATCCTTAGTCAAAGTCATCCAAATCATCTTGTCTAAACTAGTGTATGTAGATGAATCCTTCTCCATATTACTTAGTGAAACAATCGTCTTGTTTGGGTAGGTGTGGGTAGATGCATCCTTCTCCTCACACATATCCAAATCATCATCCTTTGAACACAACTATCCTTTAGATCATTATCAAACATCTTAGGGTTCCTTTTGTTCAAAATCCAAATCAAAATCAAGATCAAGGACAAAGTCTCAAAATCCAAAACATCAAACCAATCAAAAATCCAAAGCCTAGTATTTCATTCAAGATCTATCAAAAGTCAAAACATCCATAACATCCATCTTTGAACATCACCATCATATCATCATCACATTTGATCCTAAAAGGCATCCTAAAAACTTTCACTTTGGGACATAAAATAGAGATTAAATCCAAGGAATCAAGAGATTCATCTCCCATATTTCTGAAGATTGATCCTTGTTTTATGGTTCAAACAAGATCTCAATACAAGAAGAGTATGGAAGCCCACAAGAAGAAAATCAAGGGGAAGACCTCACCTTTGGAATGTCTCGCGAAGAAATAGCCGAAATGCTCCAAAATCCAGACAACCATAGAATCATCAACATCATGATGAAACTTAACCCTTCATTATACATGCTTGAACTAGCAAAGCAAGGGGCCAAGTTGCCTTCAGATTTTGATGTGAGAACCATAGTAGAGACATCTTTTCCACCAATCTCATCCACCATCCCCATTTCATCCACACCCCCATCCCAAAAAGTCACACAAAACATTCCGAAAATCACGACATCGATTGCCCCAACTCAACCAAATGTCAACAAGGGAAACACATTTCTCAATGAACTTCAATCACATCCCCTTGTGAATAACCAAAACTTGGACGCAAACACCACGGTGGAACAAAACATCCTCCATAATCCATTACACCAAAATGTTACTCTCACTTTACATTACGACCTATCATCAACATCATTTCATGGAGCACCACAAACACCTCTTCTCATGAATTCACAAAAAGAGGGAGACATATTTGGAGCAGGGGGCATTTTTAACACCACAACACTCTCACAAGGATTCGCCCCCCTCACATTTCCACCTATCCCACCACTACCATTATCATCCACATCACTCCTTGGCTTGGGGTTGCCTCCCCTACCAAGCATCAATCAAACCGCTATCCCAACCATGAATCAAAACATTTTGCCAAACGCTCAAAACTTATTGTTGACATCACAAATGACAAACACGCAAGCAATGGCAACATCATCAAACACCCCCACAACATTTCAAAACATGGTCTCTCAAGGGCTAATCACATCAACGACGCCACTTACCACGTCAACAACACCATCCACCAATCACGCAATCAACATGACAACACCATCTACCAACCAAATGATCAACACAACATCACCATTCACCATCACCACAAACGCCATTCCAAATCCACCACCACCCCCACCACCACCAACGTTCACCACATCAAACCAGTTCAATGCAACATTACAAGCCGCTTTTCAAAGAGGACACCAACAAGTGCAAAAACAAAAAGCCGTGCAACAAGCCGCTCAAGCCGCTCAAGCCGCTAAAACTGCACAAGTTGCATTACAAGCACAACAAGCACAACAAGCCAAAGCTTTATTACAACAACAACAACAACAAGCCGCCCAAGCCGCACAAGCATTGCAAGCACAAAGAGTCGCTCAAGCACAACTTTTATTGCAACAACAAACCGCACAAGCGCAAGCCCAAGCACAAGCTCAAGCGCAAGCCCAAGCACAAGCTCAAGCGCAAGCACAACAAGCGCAAGCACAAGCGCAACTTCTTGCTGAATTGAACGGTACTTCAAAACTATACCAACAAGCATTAAAGAGCAATATCAAGAACAACAAGAGTAATAGGGTGTGGCCCAACAGCAAAGCGTTGTAGAGACAAACCGGCCGAGAACAACGGCGTTGTTAGAATAACAACAAGTGCGGCAGCAAGCCAAAACAACAAGCGTTGTTAGAACAACAACAAGTTAAACAACAAGCCAAAAGTCTAGGCGCAACAACAACCAAGGCAGCAACAAGTTGTTCGTCAAAGCAAGTGAAGCCCTGCTTGGCTGCATGCAACTGTATACCAATGCCGTTGAACAGTACCAGGCCAACCCATCCATCCAAACCAACCCACCCATCCAAACCATGATTGCAACACCCCAAAACACATTCATCCCACCCCCTGATCCTCAGAATGATATGACGACACAATTCAAGTTGCTCTCGCAACAAGTGCTCGATCTTCAATCAGGGCGAACAACCAAAATGCAAAGCAACTTGTCTCCCTATCCATTTGATAGGAGCTTAGAAATGAAACCATTCCCTAAGGGATTTGAAATCCCCAAATTTGACAA
>VDFB02374965.1:0-32467 GCA_007258455.2 Sequoia sempervirens
ACTTCAAGGCCCTTGTTGATGAAGGAATCAAAATGCCCCCTGATTTTGACATATCATTGCTCATGATGAATGGCCAACCTAAATCTAGTGAATCTAAGCACCACAAAGCAAACAAGGATGATAGAATCAAAGATCACATACCCTTTTACATACAACCTAGTTACAAGAGATCTTCAAAGACATCAAAACCAACACCTACAAATAATCCTATTTTGGATGAGATTAGAAAAATGATACAAGAATTGGATACTCTCAAGAAAAATAAAACATCATCTCACAAGTTCTCCATTGAAGATAGATGTCATTATCGTTTCTATCTGAACATACCAATGCCATCTTTTCCTAGTCATTGGGACATACTAAAACTTGATAAATATAAGGGAAAAGGATATTCTAAAGACCACTTAAGAGAATTTTTTGGTACTACCATGGAATTTGTAGTTGATGAGACATACCTTATGAGATTATTCCCTCGTAGTATAGGAGGAGAAGCTATGGAATGGTTTTCACAGTTACCCTCAACCATCAAATCTTTTCAAGAACTGGCTGATAAATTTGTCTCAAATTGTAGTTTCAACTGTGACCTTAAAGTGACTATGACAAACCTTTTTAACACCAAACAAAAACAAGGAGAATATTTGTGTCATTTTGACAAAGGTGGAGACATTTAACAAAACAATTACCTTATACCATTTCAAACAAAGAATTGGTTGACCTCTTTTGTCAAAATTTGAACAAAGAAATTGGAAGGGAACTTCACCTTAAATACTTGGATTCCTTTGATGAAGCCATAGAAATGGGATTTCAAATTGAACAAACTCTCATTCACAATGGAACTACTAAAATTAATAACGATAAAGATTAAAAATTAGGTTCAAGCAACAAGACACTATTTTGTGTAAAGAACAAGAATGTTGTTAATGATGAGTTGTTGATGCAAAAAAAACTAAAACATCATCACCTATCTACAACCTTAAAGGTTCATCTTTGGATAAAAGGAAAAGAAAAACAAAGAAGCTTCCCTAAATGAAACTTTACACCATTGGGACAATCGCTTGAATTCGCATTAAATGAACTTCTTGAAAATAATATTATAACACTACCCAAAATGAAGGAATATAACCCACAAGTCAAACCCCCATGGTGGAATGAGGATCACTTTTGTGACTATCATAGACACAAAGGACATAAGACTAATAGTTTCAATAAACTTTGACATCTAATACAAGGCCTTATTGATGATGGTAACATAGTAGTTGACAGCCATACTCCTTCCAGTAACTCTTATCGTGAGATGTTTAAAAACCCTCTCCCTAAGCATGACAAGGATAAAGGAAAGGCCCTTGAATCTAGTGATGGTGTAAACTATACTACTGCTAAGTATGACTATACTATAAATTACATCAGTGAAGCTAATAATCATATAAACACTTTCATTATAAAAGGAAAAAAATTCAATTAGAATATTACTTCTTGCAAAGGTACAGTTACCCTTAGAGACCCTAATTCAAAGCCCACTATGCTAGCTACACAATACAACCTCATAGAGCATTTAGGAAAAAATTTCGCATAAATTTCTATACGTGAATTGCTATGCTTATCTCTTGAGCATAAATCTATCCTAGATAAATCACTTTCTATTGCTACAGTGCCTACAAACCTACTATGAACCAAGATTGCAAACCTACATAAACAGAAGAAACAAACATCATATTAGATCACATGAAAGTTAGTATCATGATTCCCCAAGAAATCCATTTGAATTGTAAAGGAAAAGGAATAAAATGAAGAACATAAAAAAGAATAAACCAAAGATATTAAATCCCATTCAAATATAAAGAAAAATCTTAATCTCTTGGGGGAGTTGGTGCCAATTTGATGTGGAAATTAACCCCTTCCCAACTCTTATGCAAGCTTTGTTGATTGGTGATGAAGAGTGATCCACTTTGTTGATGATTGAGGTATGCTCCAAGATGAAAATATGCATAACCTAGCTAATTTTGGATAAAGATGGATGATAATTGCTATGGATTTGAGTATAATAACTTTTCTCAAATTGTGGATGCCAAAATGAGGAATGAAGCCTCTTATTTATAGAATGACAAGTTGGAGGAATTCCCAAAATGAAGCAATGTGGGACTAAAATTCAACCAATGGCAAGGTGCAACTTGTCAAGATGAGAATGGTTGAGGGATCTGCACATTTTGATGAATAGGCCCATAAATGCAATTAGGTGATATTTGAAATTAGTTAAATGACATGTAAGAGGGAAAAAGAATGTCTTAAATGCCACTTGGCTCAAGGAAAAAGAACTTATTAGGTGAAGTTAATGTCTTGTTGGAAGGACAAAGTCCATTAGGATTTTGAATTCAAATTTGAGAGAATATTCCTCCATTATGCCATGTTGAGAGAAAATAGCAATTTAATAAATGAATTAAATCTATTTTCATGTGAAAGTGGCAAAAGCTAGAGGATGGGACATGAATTAGGATTAAGTTAATCAGAGGTTAATTAATTTAATGAAGGATTAGATGATGTGACAAATTTGAATAAAAAATGAGAAGAATATGATAAAAGGATTAATTAAATAAGGATTTTTTATTTATTTAATTAAAGGAGCTAAAGTTAGATTAAATCAAATAAGGTTTATTTAATTTAATGAGATAGACTTTAGGGGTTTAATCAAATAAAATTGATTATTTAATTAAATAGGGATAATTAGATCAAACTGATTGATTTAATTAACAAGAAAGAATGACTTAATCAAATAAATTATTTATTTAATTAAGAGAAGAAGATTGATGAATTTAATCAAATAAGGGTATTTGATTAAATGGTTAGACCGAGGGATGATTTAGGATGAAATGGTGTTAGTAGTCAGAATCAAGTATGTCGGTGTATTTTCCATGTCTACATTTTGCCCCTCTTTAAAGCAAAGTACTTGTTGAGTTGATTCAGAGAATAAACTATCTTGATCAAAAGCCAAAATTTTTTGATTTTAAAAACTTTCCCTAGTGCTACTTCGATGAGAGAAATATGCTGATATACTGCCCCCTCAAGAGATCGGATGAAAATTCTAATTTTTGGGTGATCTCACGAAAAATGAGGACAAGGTTCCCAACAGGTCTAGAAAGTCTCCCAGAGGCTAGAAAATGAAAAAAATGATGAAAAACAGCCCTCAGACAGACAAAAATGGGATTGGGGGTCTAAAACCCAAGCAGAACGGCTAAACGGGGTCAAAAAACCCTATTTTTTAGGCTTAAATAGACCTCGAGGGGCCACTTCCAATTCATTTTCACATTTAGCCTTAGGAGATTCTATAATTTTGAGCTCTGATACCTTGGAAAGATGGCACAACGACAGCTCCCCATGCACATTTTTGACCAATTCTAGACGTACCAGAGGCTTCCCAGCACTAGACCATTGGTGAGTCAACTTGACCCAAGCTTATTTTCCATTCTTTCATGCTCATTTAATGCTTTCGAAACTAGATCTCTAGGCACAATTCCATATTGCACCGCTAAAAATTTCAAACTTTGTCGCTCAATGTTTTAACTACACTGCCTTCACAAGATGCGTCGCTGTAGTGTTGTTTGGAGTTTAGGTCTAAACTCCAAACACCAATGCTTTTGTTAAGTTCACCGTCATGGTGGACTTTAAAATTAGGGTTCCTACACAAACTGGGATGCTCTAGCAAAGTGCACTGTCACAGTGTAGTTTAAGGATTTGGAGGCCCTAGCGTCATAGTTTGCAAATTTCAAACTACACTGCTATCATAGGTAGTGACATTGGGGTGATTTTCTAAACACTGAGTCAAGTCCAAAAAAAAATTTTTTGATGCATTTTAACATGGTGACTTTTCCTTATGCAGGAGGAGGCGAGAGAGATCTATTTGCATGAGCATAGGTCTCAAGAGATTTTTAGACTCTTGAGGATTTTTCTGAGTGAGAGTAGGAGTTCTTAGGAGAGATAGGACTTTGGTACATCGCCTACGCACCGCCCGTGTAGACACACCTAGGCATGATGATGGCCCCTGCTAAGAGGTGGCATAGTGAGACCTCTTCCTTTCATTTTCTGACCAGTGAGGCCATAGTCATGCTAGAGGATGTGTGGCGGATCTTGAGATTACCAATCCATGGCAAGCAGGTGATCTATGACATGGCTATCAGGATGGACACCTGCTATGCCATCCTAGAGACCAATTAGATTATATTTTGTGAGGGGCAGATCATGTTGGAGTGCCATAGTTCTCTCACCTCACCCTACCATTTAGCGATTGCATCAATCATATCAGGTCTTGTTGCCCTAGATCGGTGAGGCTGATATTTCAGTCTAGGATGGGGGCTCGCTTGGGAGCAGATGGTCTGATGGTGACCGACACTTTTTACATGGGGGCCAGTTCTACTAGCCTCTCTTTACATAGATCTTCATGAGTTCACCTACTTGGATGGCAGAGCACTTGGAGTGGGAGTCACACTCCTACATATTTTGGCATGGGAGCACATCCCCGTACTTCGTCCATGAGTCATTCTAGTTTTGATGGAGCCAGATGATCTAGTGGTCTAGTGTTACAAAGGGGACCTTTCTTTTATGCACATAGGACAACACGAGATTCCTCATTGGAGGAGGGTCCTTGATGATTTATGAGTATTCAGATGGCAGTCATACCTTGGACAACTAGCCTAGTTTGATGATGTGCAGTAGTTATTCTTTGCTCACCAGGACTACTTGATACAGGGGTGAGAGCATACCATGATTGAGATGTACTTGACGGGTAGGGTACAGAGTTAGTTTGGCAAGCCACAAGATCGACCCACCGATCAGTACATGGCTATCTTTGTGAGGATAGCTAGCCAGGGCTCCTAGGGGCAATACATACCTACCCATGAGGCAGTATAGAGCTTCATGCAGTTGGTGGCCAGGTCATCGCCATACGACCAGGGAGAAGCAGATCTTGGGACCAAATAAGCATACTGAGATTAGTTCTGTAAACATCAAAAATATACTGATTGACATTATGCATCTGATCCTGACTTACTAACATCATTTCTTCCTAAATCATCCCTTGGTCTCACTGGTTAATCAAATTCCCTTATCTGATTAAATTCGTCAATATTTGTCTCTTAATTAATTAAATCATTTTGTCTAATTAAGTCACTTTCTCTTGTTAATTAAATCAATCCATCTGATCTAATTATCCTTATTTAATTAAATAATCAGTTTATTTAATTAAATCTCTAAAGTCTGTCCATTAAATTAAATAAATTAAAACCTTATTTGATTTAATCTAACACCATCCCCTTTAATTAAATAAATCAAAATATTTATTTAATTAGCCTCTTATCATATTCCTTTCTTAGTTGATTTAAATAAATCCATAAATTTGAGTCAAATAAGTCACATCATCTAATCTCCTATTAAATTAATTAACCCTTGATTAATTTAACCTCATCTCATGTCACATCCTCTAGATAATGCAAGTTGCACATGAAAATAGATTTAATTCATTTATTAAATCTCTTTTTTCCTCACAAGGCATCTTTTGGAATATTCTATCAATTTGAATTCAAAAATTCCAAGTCAACATGTACATCCAACAAGGCATTTAAGATCTCTTACATGTCCTTTGCCTTTTTTTTTGTTTTTTAAGAAGGGGTAAAAATTTATTCAATCAAATCCAAAATACAGATAAAAGGCCAAAGGCCATCAACATCACTACCTATTCATGTCTTCCAATAACAACTACTCAACGGTCCCACGATACTCAGAAGGTGACTGATCCCTTCCACTAATATCCCAACCATCCATGTTCTTTGAAGCCCACTTCGCCAAACAATCAGCCACTCTATTCCATTCTCTAGGGATATGACAAAAGGAGACAAAATCCAAGGAACTACATAAACTTAGAATCTGTCTGACTAAAGAGGCTAATTTCCAACTAACATCCTCCAAACTCTGGTTGTTCAACATATCCACAACAATCTAAGAATCTGACTCAGATGATCCTCCTCCAGCCTAAAGAGCATCCTCTCTCCACAACAATCTTAATAGCAAGGGCCTCCATCAGATTATTAGAGTGTTGACCCTTGTAAATAGAGAAGAGGAAGACCGCACCACCATCATTACCTCTACCTATACCCCCAATACCAGCATGTCCAGGATTCCCACGAGAAGAACCATCTGTATTAATCTTCAAGATCCCAGCTGGGGGAGGCATCCACCTCCCATCTCGACAAACCTATTGCTTGACATGGTGGGGTCTTTTTCCAACAAAGCATCCCTGTCTACTATCCCCCAGGTTTAAATTCCTCACAATAGCATGATCACTAGGATCAATACTTTCAGACATATCACACTTCACAGAAATAGTCTCCTGAAGCCTACTAAGTATCATCTTCCACAATTGAAAACTTGCTAATTTGGAGCCACAAAAAATTTTGTGGTTCCTCTCCAACCAAAGGTTCCAAAGAATAAAAGTCAGCCCAACCATCTAGGCCACCTGTAGGAAAGAAGTCTTTGCTGGAGGCCTGCCCAAACTTTCCCAAAAATCAATTAGGGAGGTAGCATGAATACAACCATGATGCCAAGCCTCCCACCATCTATGCCATATCTCTCTAGAAAAAGGGAAAAGAAAAAACAAGTGGGAGGTACATTCCTCATTGTTCGAATAAAGGAAGCAAACAGAAGGTCCCTAAAAACCTCGTTTGTGGAGATTCTCCCAAGTGAGGCATTTCTTCTGAGCCAACAACCATAAGAAAAAATTACATTTGGGCCAAGAAAAAATATTCCAAACCTTCTTCCACCAGTGCACCTCAGCTGGACCTTGTAAGTTCCTGTCAAGTATAGCATAGCCTTGAGCAACAGTAAATTTACCTTTTGGGCTAGGACTCCAAGCCAAAGTGTCCCTCACATTAAGGGAGTTGCAGAACCTACCCTCCAAAGCTTTAGTAAGAACAACATGATCCTCATCGGATCCACCCACAGGCCACTCCTGAGGGTTCTTCCAGCAAGTCACCTCCATCTGACCCATATGCTTGATAGTCTTAAAATGCTCCACCTTAAACCATCCAGCATCAGTAAAAATATGGCTCAGAGGCTGAAGCTGAGGGACGCTAGAAAGAATGGGAGGGTGGCCATCCCAAGAGTCCTGCCAAAATAGAGCATCAGAGCCTCTGTTACAAATCCAGAAGAGACCCACCTTAATAAGTTGAGCTCCCTTCTTAAGAGTATCCCAAATACAAGAACCTTTACCCACCAAAGCAAGCCGCGGCACATCATGGAAATCAACACTAGGAAAATACTTATGGGCAAGAATCTTGGCCCAATCCTGATCCTGATTGTTGCACCATCGTTAGTATAGCTTGGTAGCCAAAGCTATGACAACAAGAGCCATCGACCTAAGACTAAGGCCTCCAGCATGCTTCGGCCTGCAAACAAACTCCCACTTGAATAAACTCCACTTCGAGGAAAGAAGGCTGCCAGACCAAAGGAATTTCCGAGATAGAGCATCAAAATCCCTCACAAAGTTGGAAGGGGGGACCTGAACACAACACCTATAAATGGGGAGAGACTGTACCATAGTCTTTAGGAGAACCACTCTCCCAGCCGAAGATAACCATCTGTAAGTCCAGTGACTAACCTTACTCTGGAATTTATCCAAAATCCCCTGCCAGTAGTCCCTACACTGAGATCCCAAGACCAAAGGAATCCCAAGGTACATCAAAGGAAGGGAACCAATTTGAAATCTAAGAATCCTAGCAATCCTGCTCTGAATAAGTCGAGGAGTATTAAAGAAATAAATGGAAGACTTATCATCATTAATCTTCTAACCTAAGGATTTCAAATAGATATCCAAAGCCCTTCTGAAATTCACAGCCTCACTAATTCTAGCCATGCCCAACAACCCAATGTCATCCACAAACTGAAGATGGGAGTAGGAAGGAAGATTATTGTTCTAGCTCCAGCCTTGGATAAGACCTTGCCTAACCTGAGATTTTATAAATCTGCCAAGACCCTCCGCCATGATAATGAATAAATAGGGAGATAAAGGGTCCCCTTGCTGCAGTCCCCGAGAAGCGCAAAACAAATCTGAAGGTTCACCATTAATGAGAACTAAGAAGGAGGATGAGGTCACACAGCTAAGAACCCAATTCACCCACTCCTCATCAAAACCAAAAGCCAGAAGAATTTTCTGTAAGAACTCCCAACTCACCCGATCATAAGCTTTAGCCATGTCAAGTTTAATAAACATAGCTTTCTCCTTAGAGGCAGCCATAGAGTGAATAGCCTCCATTGCTATCACAACCCCATCTAAAATTTGTCTTCCTCCAACAAAACCACCCTATTCAGTAGAGATCAAAGAACCAAGGAGTGGTTTGAGTCTCTCAGCAATCAATTTGGTGATGATCTTATAGACAACATTACATAACGCTATAGGCCTAAATTGATCCAATCGATTAGCCCCCTCCTTCTTAGGTATGAGAGCCAAGAAAGTAGAATTCAAATACTTCAACATCTATTTTTTTCTATGTGATTCCTCAACCACATCTAGGAGATCCAACTTTATTATTTCCCAGAATTCTTGAAAAAACTCAATCGAAAATCCATCTGGGCCCGGAGCCTTACCTTTCTTCATAGTAAACACAACTTTCTCATATTCAGGTAACAAGATAGGACTTAAGAGAGCCCCATTCATCTCAATAGAGACTAGGTGGGGAATAAAATCCAAGATGGCCTGCTCCTCGATCCCAGTAGTAAGATCCTCTCTAGTAAAAAGATTAGAAAAATAATTGACAGTTTTCCTAGAAATTTCTTCACAGGAAGAGATCTGAGCTCCTTCAATTGAGACAAGAGAGGAGATAGAATTCCCCTGCCTCCGAGCCTTAACCGAGTTATGAAAGAAAGCAGTGTTCCTATCCCCCTCCTGAAGCCAATCAACACGAGATTTCTGCTTCCAAAAAATCTCCTCCCAAAGCTCCCACTCTTCAAGTCCCTTAAGAGCCAAGGACTCAGCTTTACTCAGATTAGAGGTCAACCCTTGGTCTCGAATCTGACGAGTAATATTATCCAACTTGGAATGAGCAGCTATCTTCTGAGCATGCAGGTTCCCAAAATACTGTTTATTCCATCTCTTAAGCCTGTACTTCACATGTTGAAGCCTCTTACTAAAAGTAAACATGGCCATCCCATGGGTAGGTATCCCCTCATACCACCAATCAACCATAAGGTCTAGAAGAGACAGGTCTCTTAACCACATCAACTGAAATTTGAAAGAGGGATTTTTGGTGACCCCATATGAGGAGATAGAGAGCTTGATAGGCTAGTGGTCAGAGCCCCTCCAGTCAAGAATTTCAGAACTGGTGATCCACCTATTGTTCATCCAATAGCAGGAAACCAAAAATCTGTCAAGCCTTTTTGAGATAGCCTCAACCCCACATCGCTGATTATTCCAGGTAAAGACCCCATTGGTTGGCTTCACATCAATGAGATTCAAGGAACCAATCATATCCCTGAGCATATTTGAAGACAGATCCAGCCTGGCTAACCCCCCTCATTTTTCATCCAAACTAATAACAACATTCAAATCCCCAGCCACAATCCATGGGAGAAACGGGTCCAGGGACTGGATGAATCTGATATGAGCCCATAAATGATTCTTACCTAAAAAATTAGTAGGGGCATAAATATTGGATAAGAGACACCTTTCTCCAGTCTCAAAGAAAGAGGCAACCAAAGAAATGGAGGACCGACTAGAAATCCACCATAAGGGAGAAACTTTCCTTGGGTTCCAGAAGCAAGCTACCCCCCCAGACTATTCAAGGCACCCACTCCTTGCCAAGAGCCCTGGGGCCAGATATGCGAAGCACAATTATCCAAACCATCCATTGTAAGCTTAGTTTCCTAAATAAAGACCACATCGAGAGACTGAGACTCAATTAATCTGCGAACAACCTTTTGTCTGGGGATGTTGTTCAACCCCGTTACATTCCATGAAAAAATAATCATTTATGGGGGTGGGAGAAGTGAGAATCAATGGGTTTCACAGACCCAGACTCAACCAAATTATCACCCATAATCTTCACCTTCTCTTGATTAGTCTTCCTACCACTCTTTGACGGTTTATCTAAAGGCCCCTTTTTGAAGGATTTCTATTGTAGCCCTAAGACAGGAGGAGCTTTATTCCCCTTTACAGAATCTGAGGTCCCCTTAGGAACAAGGGGATCAGAAGCCACTATAACTAAGCTCTTCGAACCCTGTGACCCCCGACAATCTCCAATATCTTGAACTTGAGGAGGAAAATTAGTAGCCAACTATCCAACCTGTTGGTCCCCTGAAGATAAAATATGATCCTCCTTTGCATCTTCATCTTAAACCTCATGCTGACCTTTAGCCCTAGAAGAGAGCTCAACTGGAATACCTTCCTCTTGGACTAAGTCACCAAGAGCATCAAACTTGTTAAAGGTGCCTTCATTATGTCTGTCCATCCAAGTTTGCTTCTTACTTTTTCCTTTGTTACGGGACTTAACCTGAAGAAATCCCTCACTATCAACAGGTCCATTAGACAAAGAAGCCTTCCCCTTGTCCTCCCTAGGAGGACCAGGGGCAGCCATGGGGGAAGACTTATTCCTAGGACATCTGCGATGTAAATGACCATATTCATGGTAGATTCTGCATCTAAATGGAAGGGTCTCGTAATCCAGCTGTTGGATCCAGGAAAATGATCCCAAGTAAATCTCCATAGAATCTGGCAATGGATTATTTAAATCAACTTCTACACAAATACGGGCATAAGAAATTACCTTACGATCTTGAGTTTGTGTAGCCGAACCCACAGGTTTTCCAAGAAGCAAAGAGATTGAGTGAAGAATATCTTCCCTCTAGAATTCCAAAGGAAGCCTTGGTAAGCGAAACCACACAGGAACTCGCGAGGGGATCTCCTTAGTAGAGTTGAAGCCCATATGCCAAGGCTTGATGAAGAGCCCCACCTAGTTAAAGAAATAAGGGCCTCCTTCAAATGCCATATTTCTATCCGACATGTTGGAAAAGATAACCAAAAAATAGTTATTAGCTGCTAACAGAATCTCCATATCACCTTCTGGGTTCCACACCCGACGCGCCCAGGATTCTAGCATAGGTAAAGAAAGGCGAAGGACCAAAAATTTGCAAATAAGAGCATGATTGCACCAGTAATCGACATCCTCTGAAACTTGCGTAGGTTGAATAACCAAAGCCGGTCGGTCCTCAAATCTCTGCAAACATCCGTTTACTTTTCTTAATCGAAACATGCCTTTTGAAGGGGAAACACCTTCCCTAGATTGGGGTTTACCAGTTTGGTCCTTATTGCTGACATGCAACAGAGAAGACAGCTCACCCATCTCCATATCTTCGAAGGAAAGCTGAGAAGCGGCTATACCCTGATTCTCCATGTAGCAATGAACCAAAACTCCGCAAAGAAGAGAGAGAGATGGGGCAGGAGGCCCACAATCTCAGAACACCACAGGCCCCCCACCGAGGACTCACCAAACAGAGATTTCAAGCTGAAACGCCCACCCACGGGCTCGAAAAGTGGCCAAGACCCCTGTCAGACCACCGTACGTCCCTGCCAACCAAACAACCACATGTCCTTTGCCTTGAGCCAAGTGGCATTTATTGCATTTTCCTTTCCCTCTTACATGTCATTTCAACAAATTTGAATTTCAAATATTGACATTTATTGGCACAAACCCCAAATCTTGCACAACCATCATCCATTCATAGCTTGACAAGTGGAACCATATCCTTGGATGAAAGTTAGTCCCACATTGCTCAAATTTGGGCTTTCATCCATCTTGAAATCCTATAAATGAAGAGCTCCTCTCCTCATTTGATCATCCACAATTTTAGTAAAGTTACCATGCTCAAATATCTATCAAGTTTCATACCATAGAGTTCTTAGCTAGGTTCTTTTGCAGATTTAGCTTGGAGTCTTCATCATTCATCATCAAAAGTGGATCAAAGTTCATCATCAAATCTACATATTGAAGCTTGCAATCATAGGAATTGGGAAAGGGCCAAATTTCCACATAAAATTGGCACCAATTCCCCCATGGGATTAAGAGTTTTCTTGCTTAATTAGGATTCAATCTTGTTTTCATTATTTGATTGTGTTCTTCATCATTTTCTTCCTAATTTGAGCTATGTTAATGAATCTCATGGGGAATCCATGTTTAGGCTTGCATTTCCTTGTTTAACTTGTTTAATCATGTTGTTTTGCAGGTACCTAGATTGAGGGTTCACATTTTGGTGCTAGAAGGAGGGCAACATTCCATTAATTCTAACTTTTTTGTGAAAAACCTGCATTTTTATTGACACAGGAAATTCCAACGCGGGCTCATTAGCATCACTATTTTCGTGCCGCGAGCTTGTTAGCGTCATAGTTTCAACACCGCGGGTTCGTCAGTGTCACTGTTTTAGCACCGCTGAGCTCATCCTACCAAAAAAATTTGAATTCTAAACCATGCCACTAGACTCACCGATCTCCCCCAGTTTCAAAAATTTTAAAACTCTGACGCTTTCAGGAATCGTGCCACTGGATGAAAAGAGTGACACAGTCGTGCTCTCTGCCCCAACACAGAGCACCGCTAGAAGGAAAAAATAGCGACGCCTTCACGAATTGCGACGCTAGAAAATAGAAAAAGGGAGAATTTAGTTTTTTTAGCATGTGCTTTGATTCATGACTTATTTATCTACTGTTTTATGGTTTTCTAACTTCCGTATTTTTTCCAGAATCTGATTATTTCCTATTTTGTTGGTTGGAAGCCAAGAGCAAAGGAAGGAGAAGCATGGAGATGATATGGGGTCTAATCAAAGTGTTTTTTAACACTTAAGTGTTTGTTTAACACTTCTTCAAGAATTTTTCATCCTTTTCTTTCTTTAGAACACTAGCTTTCATTTGGGTTTAAAAAGGATCCTTCTTGTTTATTTCTTGCAAAAGGATTAAAAAGAACCTTAGGATCAACAACTTACTAGATTTTGTTTTTGGATTAACAATTGAACAAAGCAATTTCTCACACTTCATTTGGTGCTTTAAAATGTACTCACATTTTGCTTTGAGGGTTTAAAAAGAACAAGTGTAGTTGTGTTTTTCATGAGGGCTTACTTGGACTAAAGCCATTGGAGAAGGACGTATGCACTTCTCTCGCGCTTTATAGCAATCTTGAGAATCAAAAGGTCTTTTCCATGACTTTGGGTTAAGACAAAGCAATCACCTCCACACTTCAATTTGGGCTTAAAATTGAACAAAATATTGTGCGAGTGTGAGTGGGGGCATTTTCGCATACATTCTCTCTCTTTGTTGCTATCAAAGATTGATCGAGTTACGGATTTTGTTCTTCATTCGCTTTTGTGTATCTTAGAGGGCCTGCCTTGTGGGAAAAAGTAATCACCCAAGTGAACGACTCAACCGGTAACACTCTGAACCCGAGAGTATTTCCAACTAGGATATAAATGTGGATATTGGAAGAAACACCAATATCACGCGGTTGACTCCGACAAGATGGATCTGAAAGGGGACTCTTGCCATGTTGGGTCAACTCCTACGAATGGAAATTCGTTAATAAAACCCATGTGCTAGAATTTTCCAAAATCCTTTATCTATTTGTTGGTGCAAGAACGGTCATTCTAAAGCCACCCCACACTTTTACGGTCTTCTAGTAGAAATGGAAAGCATGCCATGGGAGTTTCATGGGTGTTGATGCTTGGCTGCCCCGTATAAGTGAGTGTCGTGGAGGGGAGCCAGTGGGGTCAAGCATCTAACCATTCACTAGAGATAGGTGTAGCTGGACTTGTCCAAGTGGGAATCCAACAAATATTGTCTTTCACATCCATAGGATTGTACTTATTCTTGGGTTATAAAATGTATTGCTTGTTCGAAAACATCATGGAAACAAACACTTAACATCATCCAAATTTCAAACCCTTTTGAGGACAAATACAATTGACTCAATCCATATGTTATTACTTTCCCTTGGGATTCACATCCTTAGAGGTTTCTAAGCATTGGATTATATCTCAATTTGTCTTCCTAAGTAAACAATAGGAAAACCCCTTGCCTTAAGTTCATTAAATTTCCACATAAACATAACTTGTGGGATTTGAAGAAATTAAGAAATTGGACATCTTGGTTTGAAAACCTAATTGAAGAAAGTGTTTTTGGTAAAATAAAGACATTAAGCAAAGCTAAGCAAAATGAACTTTCATGTGTGATTGAAGACTCCAAATTCAAAAGCACAAATCATAGATTGGAAATCCATAATTGAATCATTTCTTGGTTACAAAGGTCTTTAGGAAGCATATGCATGATCTTCAATACCTAGGTCTTGGAAAACAAAGTATAAACTTTTTAGGTTCATCTTGGGATAAAAACATTATCAAAACCTTTTTCATCCATCCATCAAAACATCAAAACAAATCCATCTCATTATCCTCTTTTGGGAAAATCCAAAGCATCATCAAAATCATTGAGACAAAGTCCTTGAGAACATTTATCAAAACACCTTTGGCTAGGTATGTGTAGATGCATCCTTTTGTATATACTTAGTCAAAGTTATCAAAATCATCTTGTCTAGCTTAGTGTATGTAGATGAATCCTTCTCCATATGCTTAAGTGAAACAATCAGCTTGTTTGAATAGGTGTGGGTAGATGCATCCTTCTTCTCACACATATTTAAATTATCATCCTTTGGAAAAAGCTATCCCTTAGATCATTATCAAACATCTTAGGGTCTTTTTGTTCAAATATCCCAAATCAAAATCAAAATCAAAGTCAAGGACCAAATCTCAAAATCAAAAATAAAAATCCAAATTCCTAAAAGCCTAGTGTCTCATTCAAGAAAGACAAGAACATCCATATCATCCATCCTTAACATCATCATCATATCATCCCCTTTGATCCTCAAGACGCATCCTAAAACTTCACACTTTGGGACATAAAATAAAGATCAAACCAAAGAATCAAGAGATTCATCTCCCATATTCTTGATCCTTTTTTTATGGTCCAAACAAGATCTCAACACAAGAAGAGTATGGAAGCCAACAAAGAAACACCCGCTTCAAGTGACCTTAGTCAAACCAACGCATAAATGAATTCAGCAGAATCAAGCAACCCATTGACCCTCTCATCATCACAACATCCACAATAAGAAAATCAAGGAGAGGACCTCACTTTTGGAATGTCTCACGAGGAGATGACAAAAATGCTTCAAAATCTAGATAACCATCGAATCATCAACGTCATGATGAGACTTAACCCTTCATTGTACATTCTTGAATTAGCGAAACAAGGGGCTAAGTTGCCATTGGATTTCAATGTAAGTACTATCGTGGACACATCATTTCCCCCAATCTCATCCACCATCCCCATCTCATCTACACCTCCATCTCAAAACGTCACACAAAACATTCTGCAAATCACATCATTTGCTCCAACCCAACCAAATGTCAACAAGGGAAACACATTCCTCAATGCTCTTCAATCACATCCCCTTGTTAATAATCAAAGTTTGGACGCAACCACTACCTTGGAACAAAGCATACCTAAAAAACCATTGCACAAAAATGTTCCTCTCACATTCCATCACGATCCATCATCATCATCAATTTTTCACGCAACACCACAAACACCTCTTCTCACAAACTCACAAGAAGAGGGAGATATGTTTGAACAAGGAGGCATATTTGACACCATGACGTTTTCACAACAATTCACATTTCCACCTCTTCCACCATTGCCATTATCATCTGCACCATTCCTTGGTTTAGGGCTTCCTTCCCTACCAAGTATCAATCAAACCTACATCCCAACCATTAATCAAAGCATTGCACCAAACACTCAAAATTTATCGTTGATATCGCAACAACAAATGATAAACACACAAGCAATGGCTACATCATCAAACACACCCTTAACATCACAAAACATGGTCTCACAAGGACCAATCACATCAATACCATTATCCAACATGCAAAATATCAACACAACATCATCATCTACCACCATTCCAAATCCACCACCACCTCCACCACCACCAACATTCACCACATCAAACCAATTTGATGTAGCATTGCAAGATGCTTTCCAAAGAGGATACCAACAAGTCTAGAAACAAAAAGTTGTGCAACAAGCTGCCAAAGCTGCACAAGTCACAATACAAGCGCAACAAGCACAACAAGCCCAGGCATTATTGCAACAGCAACAACAACAAGCTGCACAAGCATTGCAAGCACAAAGGATCACTCAAGCACAACTATTATTGCAGCAAAAAGCCACACAAGCTCAAGTGCAATCTCAATATCAAGCACAGCAAGCACAAGCACAAGCACAACTTCTTGCACAAGCAGTGCAATTGTAGGAATATCAACAAGCATTGAAGCAATACCAAGAGCAACAAGAAGCAGTAGAATTGGTAGCCCAACAACAAGCATTGTGGGAACAACAGCAAGCACAACAACAAGCATTGTTGGAGTAGCAACAAGCACAACAATAAGCTCAAACCCTAGCACAACAATAATAGGATCAACAATAGGCATCGTTCATACAAAAGCAAGTAGAAGCCTACTTCGCTCGATAGAACATGTAGATACCATCAAACAACACACCAAACAACCCATCCACCCAACTCATGACCCAAACCACGAAACAAAACACTTTCATCCCACCCCCTGATCCACAAAGTGATGTGATGACACAAATCAGGTTGCTCTCACAACAGGTGCTCGACCTTCAATCTAGGTGAACAACTAAAACACAAAGCAACTTGTGTCCCTATCCATTTGATAGGAGCCTAGACATGAGACCATTCCCTAAGGGATTTGAAATCCCCAAATTTGACAAGTATCGAGGGATGGGAAACCCTAAAGATCACATCAGGGAATTCCAGGTTCATTGTATGGAAGTTGCATATGATGATACGTATCTGATGTGGCTATTCCCTAGGAGCTTGGCAAGTCCCACTATAGAATGGTTCTCTCGCTTACCCACAGGCATTAGAACATTCCAAGAAATTAGAGATGAATTCATTAGGAATTATGCATGTAACATTATAATGGATGTCAGTCTCGAAGATTTATACATTCTAAAACAAGGAAAGAATGAATCTTTTGCTTCATTCCTTCAACGATGGCGATCTAAGGCCAATCAGAGCAAGTAGACCATGCCAGAAGAACAACAAGTCTGCATGATCATAGCCAACCTTGAAAGCTGCTTGTCATTTCATCTCAAGGTTCAAGGAATCACCACATATGAGCAATTAATCTCCAAGGCGCTTAGCATCAAAAGAGCCCTTATGACCCAACCCATCGAATCAATGTCATATCACGAACCTTAAAACAACCACCCATCATCTAATTACAATGATAAACCTCATACATGGGTGAGAAACAATAACATCACTAATGATGGCATCGTCGATGCCAAGGTGGTCATTAGTGGTCCACGCCAAAATACACCCGCACCGCAAATCCAACCACAACGCCAAAACACTCATCACACAACATACCAACCCAATAATCCCACCATAAATAACCTCAATGACCAAAGAGGACCACCCCAATGCAAAACTTAACCAAAATGTAAATACGCTATTTTGGGGGAACAATTGGAGGACATAATGAAAAAATTGATTGACGAAAAACTTATCAAACCTCCTACATTCAAAAAATACCAAGAACCTGATGTCAAACCTTCATGGTATAACGAGAACCAACTTTTTGAATTTCACAAAATCAAAGGCCATACCATGAACAACTGCATGAGACTCAAAAATATCATCCAGGAACTTATTGACAAGAAAATCATAAACGTGGAAACACCCACAGGAAATCAGGATCTTAAAATCTACACGAATCCGATGCCAAATCATGGCAACAAAGGGAATATAAATGATAAAGGGAAGGGCAGTGTAAATCATGTATACAAAATAGTCGTTGCCTCCCTAAATGAAGACTGCATGGTCATCACTATCAAGGGCACCCATGTTGAAGATTGTGGAGTCACCACAAGAGGCGGCAAAGTCACCATTGTAGGATCATCCCAACCAAATAGAGTCCCTACATCAAGAGCCATTTCGTATAACTACAATGTTGTAGACCAACTCAAAAGAACACCAACACACATCTCCATCATAGAGTTGTTAAAAATCTCATCAGCGCATAAAAAGATCCTTGTGGAAGCATTAGCCTCATCCATTGTCCCTATAGATCTCGATGCAGAGAAATTCCAAGCTATGGTCGCAAATATCATAACACCTAATCTCCTTACATTCTCTAACCAAGATTTCCTGGCCCAACCATCTCACAACCGCGTACTTCACTTGGAAACCATTGTAAAAAAAAGAAAAATCAAAAGGGTCTTGGTGGATGGAGGTGCAGGTTTGAACATCTATTCTCTCAGCCTCATCAAACAATTGAAAATATCAGAAGATTCCATCGACAAAGGTAAAGGCATCACAATCAAAGCATATGATGACCAAGAAAGAGTGTCTCAGGGCACAATCAAACTCCTTATTCAAGTAGGGCCAATGCTCATGGAAACCACATGTCAGGTCTTGGATCTCAAACTACCATACAATATCCTCCTAGGATGCCCATGGATTCATGTGATGAAAGTTGTAGCATCAACCTTCCACCAATGTGTGAAATTCACACATAATGGGCAAGAGGTCACCATCCACAGAGAACCCGAACCATTTTTATATTGCAAAAACCTTGAGGCCAAGTATTACAAAATCCCCCAAGTGCCAAAAAATGATGAGGGCCCATCCACATTATAGATCAACCCCACCACTCTCACGTCCACTCTTGCAATAGAGACACCCGCCATCCCCGCGATCCCCACCATCTTAGATATCAATCTCATCATCCAGGAAGATGGTTGTGGAAGCTACAAACTCCCAAACATCACTTTTGTGATAGGAGAGTTACCACAATCTCCTAGATCACAGGGACATCCACAAGAAAATCAAGCTTCCACATCACAAACATATCCTGAGGATTATCCCAAATTCACAAGATGGCGAGACCTTGGTCATGAGGTCATTGAAGCAGATCCATGTCACATGTTGTATCAAGATGAAAGACTGGTAGCTAATTTACCAATGGATGAAAGAAGTAGGGGCCTACACATGATTCTTGCAATGGGTTACAACAAAAATCAAAGACTGGGACAAAATGACAATGGGCTCATAATACCTATCATGCCTGAGACGTGACCCATAACAAATCTTGGTCTTGGATGTGCCACTCTGAGAATAACCATATGTGGATGATGTCCTCCGATTAGAGTCGCTAATGTTTCTCCTCAGCCAGTGCTAGTACAACTACACTCACCAATAGTCACAGGTAGGGACACACATAATTTTATAACTGAACCCTATATTAGTAGCGATGATGAAGATACTTTATCCAATCTACCTAGGCTATTCAAAGATACCACCCTGTGTATGATTAGTACCATATCCTTTGAACTAGATAGTCAAAATCATGAGATTCATTTAGTCTACCCCCAACTGATCGACTATGACCAACGAGGACCACCAGTTCTTGATACATTCAAAAATGATGAAGCGCTCTTAGAATTCATGGGATTGAGGGATAAGATTCCAGATGGAGATCACAAGGTAGGATTTATAATAGAGTTGGACACACATGCCTATTATGGGGAAACGATTGAATCCTTCAGTTGCAAAGGTGAGAAACTAAGAATTATATCCAAGTCCTTGACTGAAAACCACACTGTGGCACTCTCTGATAAGAAAATAGTAAAAAGAAAGGAAGTATCCAACAGTGAAAACCTATCTGAGGTGCCTGAGGATGAAGGATTCAATCTTCCTTTAAGAGCCATTCATCAGGAGAAGTCAGCAGTCTTGGTCGAGAAATGTAATCTAGTCAACCTAGGAACAGAGGAGACCCCGCATATCACATTCTATGTGGAATCACTATTATCAGAAGAACAAGAACTCCTAGCTGCATTCCTAAAGGAAAGATAAATAAACTTCACATGGAGTTATGTTGATATGCCAGGGCTAGATCCAGAGACTGTTGTCCATCATTTAGAAGTATACCCAGAAGCAAAGCCGGTCAAGCAAAAGCTTAGGAAAATGCATCCTCAAATCACTTTGTTAGTCAAAATGGAGCTCAAAAAGTTGTTAGACGCTGGATTCGTATGACCAATCGATTATCCAGAATGGGTATCAAATTTGGTACCTATTTCAAAACCCGACGGAGCCATCAAAATCTATACGGACTTCAAAGATTTGAACAAAGCATGTCCCAAGGATGATTTCCCACTTCCCAATATAGACATGATAGTTGACATGATAGCGGGGCAGGAGATGCTATCACTAATGGATGGATTTTTAGAATATAATTAGATCATGATAGCAAAAGAAGATCAACATAAGACTGCTTTCACTTATCCATGGGGGACCTACTGCTAGAACATGATGCCATTTTGTCTAAAAAATGCAGGAGAAACCTATCAAAGGGCTATGACATTAATCTTCCATGACATGATTCACAAGACAGTTGAAGACTATGTCGACGACATCCTAGCCAAATCAAGAAAAAGAAAAGATCATATAGCAACCTTAAGTGCTATCTTTGATAGATTGGAGGAATACAAAGTCAGACTAAATCCCAAGAAGTGTGTCTTTAGCATACAATCAGGTAAACTACTAGGATACATAGTATCCATGAGGGGTATTGAGGTGGAACCGGTGAAGGTAAAAGCAATCCTCGAGATGGAAGCACCAAAGACATTAAAACAACTGAGGGGCCTCCAGGGCCAACTTCAATCCATCTGATGGTTCATAGCACAACTGGCAGTCAAGCAGAAACCATATTCACACCTTCTATACAAGGGGGTATCATACAAATGGGATACAAAATGCAAAGAGGCATTCAACAAAATAAGGGAATATCTACTGACACCACCAGTATTAATGCCACCCATCCCCAAGAAGCCATTGATCTTATATGTATCAGCAATGGTAGCTGCCCTTGGAGCTCTCCTAGCTCAGCATTATGAAAATGGAACAGAGAGGGCTAGCTACTATATCAGCAGAACAATGGTGGATCATGAGCTAAACTACTCATTCATCGAGAAAGCTTGCCTCGCCATAGTGTTTGTATCCCAAAAGTTTAGACATTACATGTTGGCACACAAGATCAAGCTCATTGCCAAAATTGACCCCCTTAAATATCTCTTATCAAAGGAAATGTTAACTGGTAGAATGACAAAATGGGTCATGATATTATCAGAATATGACATCGAGTATGTTGAGAGGAAAGCCATCAAGGGTCAAGTTATTGCAAACCAACTAGTAGAAGCACCCATATATTTTGAGAACCCTCTTGTCTCAGAATTTCCAGATGGGTCTATTTTTAATCTCAACGTTTCCAATCACTGGAAACTATACTTTGACGGCTCATATACTCAACATGGATTAGGAGCCGGTATCTTCTTCATCACCCCACAAGGGGATTGCATACCAAAGTCATACAAATTGGCATTTCCTTGCACCAACAACATAGTGGAATACGAGGCTTTGACTATAGGTCTCAGAATAGCAGTGCAATGGAATATCATAGCTCTCAAGGTCTACGGTGACTCACAATTGATCATAAATCAAGTCAATAATGAATATCAAACAAAGGATGACAAGCTAACCCCATGCAAGAAATTGGTGGAGACTCTAAAGGAATCCTTCATCGACATAACATTTGAGCAGATTCCAAGAACCAACAACAGAGCCGCTGATGCCATGGCTACAATTGAGTCTCTAGTAGACATCCCTCACAACGTGCCAAAATATGAATTTTTGATTGAGTAGCTTCTCGTTCCCACATTCGAGGTACCAGAATCAAAATATGTGTGTCAAATCATTGGTCCTAGCGATCCTTGGTATCATGAAATCTACACATATCTTCACATAGGAGTCATACCCGCTGACCTACCATCGAGCCTAAAATGAACCTTTATCAAAAAAACATCTAGATTCGTCATCCTAGGTGATACCTTATACCGTAGAAGCATAGAAGGTACCTTGTTACGTTGTCTAAACGTTGAGGAGGCATTAACCACTCTAACCGAGGTTCATAATGGTATCTATGGCTCACACTTGAGTGGAATGACCATCACCAAGAAATTGTTGAGGATGGTGTACTATTGGCCCGCAATGGAGCGAGAAGCACATGATCATGCTAAAAAGTGTTTACAATGTCAGCAGCATGGGGACCTCATCCATGCTCCAGCTCAAGAGCTTCACCTGATTATCACACCATGGCCCTTCTCACAGTGGGGACTCAATCTCATTGGAAAAATCACTCCCACCTCATCCAATGGCCATAAATTCATTATTACTGCAACCGAGTATTTCACAAAGTGGGTGGAAGCCATACCCATGACATATCACTAGGAAGAAAATCTCAAAATTTATCCTGAACTATCTCATCTGTCATTATGGTGTCCCACAAGCCATTATCTCAGATAATGGGACACCATTCAAGAACTAGGAGGTTCATGACTTATGCGAGAAATTCAAAATCTAGCATCACTTCTCCACCCCGTACTATCCCCAAGGCAATGGCCAAGTAGAAGCCACAAACAAAACCATCCTCAAAATCCTCAAGAAAATAGTCAATGACGCAGGTCATGACTGGCACTTGCAACTTAATCCCGCCCTCTAGGCCTATTGAACCAGCATCCACACACCCACTGGTGCCACCCCATTCTCCTTGGTCTATAGATCAGAGGCTATACTCCCCATTGAGATCAAGCTCCCATCCCTTAGGATATCATTGCAAAACCTCATCACGGATGAGGACTATTGGGTGTCAAGACTAAATGAGCTGGAGCTACTGGATGAGAAACAAATAGATGCTTTGAATCATCTGCAAGTCTATCAAAATAGACTCAAACGAAGCTACAACAAGAAGATTAGAAGCAGGACTTTCCAATTCAGAGAATTGGTCTTAAAAGAAAATCAGAAGAATGTCCTAAATCCTAGGAGCAAAGGAAAGTTCGAACCCAATTGGTTAGGGCCTTTCATCATCATAGCAAGCTATAAATCAGGGGCATATCAGCTAACAACACCTGAAGGGGAACCTCTGTAGGAGCCCATGAATAGCTCCCATCTCAAAAAGTTTTATGCCTAATTCTTTCAAGGTATAGAACCAAAAAAAAAAAAAAAAAATAGAAAAGTCCAAAATGGTTTCTTTTTGGCGTAAAAACTGCAAACAGCATCTTGGAAAATAAACAAAAAATCAAAAGGAAACCTAAAAAAGAAAAATGATCCAAAAAATCATCCTCTAGTGAAAACCACTTCAGTAGCACTTTGGGCAAGTACCTCGGTGAAAACCTGGCAAACAGGTGCCTTGTGTAAATAAGCACTTTCCATCCACCAGGATCTTTATGGCTTGTTCTACATCATCTCTCCATTTTGCTCCCATCATCCATCGCATTTAGGTCTCCATCACTCATCCACTCGCATCCGCACCATAGCTTGGTCCTGTGTTCATATCATGATCCCTCCTAGTACTACTCGGCCCATCCTCAAGGTCAGCTTGTCCTACCTTTATCAGAGTAGTCTATTTTATCACATTGGGGGCACATTCTCATCGGATCAGATTCATGTATGGTCTTAAAGTCCTCAAAATCAGAAAATCCAAAAACATTCAAAACATATCAAAATCTAAAAACAGGTCAAAAAATCAGTCAAAAAAAATCAAAAATAACATTGTCTTGTCAAACTACGTCGTCTCTGAGCTTGAACGTAGGCAAGGTTGATCTTTGATCATCCCCCAAGACATTTAGGTCAGTCCTATAGGAGTCTATCATAATAAACTAAAATTTCATCATGTATATCTTCATGTGTAAATCAGTCAAGTTGTCAGTCGAACTACGTGGTCTCTGTGTGTATAACGTAGGCAAGGCTAATATGTTGATCAACCCTCAAGACCCCTAGGGTAGGTCTTTAGGTTAGTATCTTGGTCAAAATCTTAGAAAATCCCAAAAACATTGGAAAATTGAAAAATCAAAACATTTGAAAATCTCAAAAAAATACCAAAAACAGCCTCAAAACATTGCAAAACACCAAAAAATCCAAATATTTGAAAAAATCCATCCGCCTTATCTCGCTTGCACCCGCAATAAAAATCACTCATAATAAACTGATCATCATCATCAACCTTTGATAAAACGATCGGAAACAAGTCCCGCACATCTTCAAGTAGAACTTAAAACGTCAAGTCATAAGTCTAAGTTAGTACATAAACAAGTTGGTTATCTCTTCCTATCGATAACACATCATCCAAACAGTCCCATATCAATCATCTGATAACATCATGTCCTAGGATGAATCCTTCCTACATAGGGCATTATTTATCAAAAGGAACACTTTGGATAAATGAAATGACGTGCCGCCATCCACTAACATGTCCTAGGATGAATCCTTCCTACAATGGGCATTATATTTTGGCAATAAGTTTCAGTTATCATCCTTAGAAAACATATCTTTTTTTCGTTAGCGGTATTGAAGAGCATCACTTTGTTTGTTTACTTGGTCTTTATCTTTTTAACTTATCTTATTTGTGCTCATTCCAAGGATGTCTCAATGATATCCCAAAACAATAGATTTAGAGACATAAGAATGGGGAAATGATCATTATCTTTTGTTTGTTGTGCTTGTTGGACGTTCTTGCAATATAACCTCGGCTAATACTTGCTTTGTTAGGCATATATGGAAGAGGTCTAGGGAAAATTTTTGACTATTACAGGGATAGATTTACCTTTCTGTGTATTGATCTGAGCTGTCTGAAACTTTTGAAATACATCCTAGCAAGGTTTCTGTATGTCAGGTGTGAACAAGAATACTCTTATCTGTTTGTCAAGTCAAAGTCCATCACACTAAGTACAATTCCATCCTAGTTTCCTATACCTTGATGCATCGTACCACATGTGTTATCAAACATAAGAAAATTTGGCCCTTTGAAAATCCCAATTCCTCAGCAAGTAATCATCATCATCATCATCATCATCATCATCTGCATCTGTGTCATCTTGTGTCTTGTTGAAATGACTTCTACTTTTCTTACTAATCATACTAACAAGGTACTATGACAGTTGATCATCATCACCATCATCGTCATCGATCCTGCATCTGCTAATCAATAGCACATGGCATAAGCATATCATATAGAAATCATTAGCATATTGCATAAGCATATCATATAGGAAGTATACACATTGCATTTTAAAATAGGTGCATTCATGACATTGCATTACACCCATTTACATGGCATCTCATGGCATTACATTGATCATTTCATAAACATTCATTAGCATTACATAAACCATCACATAGCATGAACAGAAGCATCTCATAATCATAAACAATAGGAATATAAGCATTTAAATCATCGCATTAACATACATCATCATTTAGGATAATAACAATTGGCATCTCATATCATCATTTCATTCACATCATATCATGGCCATCGCATCATATTCATCCATAAATAATCTCATATATAAAGCATTTTTTTATATATCATCGTGTATACCATAAGATCAAATCCATGTATCACATATAACATAAACATCATTGCATCGCATACATCATTAGAAATAAACGCATCCATAAAACATCACTGCAAAGCATATAGAAATAAATCATACATGCATAAATAACACATTGTATCGCATCAAAATTGGCTCATATATATATATCATATCATCAACTGTCATAGTACAAATAATAATCAGATCACTATACATATGTGTCAATCAATACAAAATGCCCATCAGGCTATCAAAAATGAGCCCATAAAGCACAAAATACATCATAATATCCTGATCATGGCCGATCTCCATGGATGTTGCCCTCGCCCCTATCACCGTGACCCTTTGGTGGTCTCTAGCTAGCCCACTCTGAGTACTCAGGAACCCAGACTGCTCTAGGAACATGATCATGATAGGCCTAGCGATAGTACTCTTCCTCTCAAACAACCTCCCTGTAAGATCAGACCAGCATTGTGCCCTAGGATGATGAGGCAGTTGTCATGATCTCTATTTGCTGCCTACGAGCTAGCTCTGTAGCTGTCTGTAGCTCTGCAACCTGTCGCTGCTATATAACCTGGTCTCTCTTCGCTCTGAACTACTCTCTCTCAGCTCGTGCCTAGTCCCGCTCAGCCATCACTGCCTGTACCTGTGCCTGTAACTGTAAAATCAAGGCATCTCGTGTGTTGGCCTGCCCTGCTAGCTGTGCTCGTGGCTGTGTGTGAACCTGACCCTCACCCTCAGCTCGTGGCGGTGGGACTGGAAGGTCCTGCTGCTGGTCTAGGATGGGAACATCCTCATGACCTGGTGGCACTTGGGGCACCTCTGGTGGGTCCCGATAGATCTCGATCCTCAGACCTCGCCCTCACGCTCGTCCTCTGCCCCTGCCTTTGACCCTGTATGCCTTTGGGTCCTCACCTGGAATAGTCAACTGGAGAGGAGGTCTGAACTAGTCTCTATAGGCCTGTGTAGTGCCCAGATTTTCCAATCCCTGATCATACGCCCAAGGTCAGACCACCAACTATCAAAAACTGTCAACCGCCTCTGTAGTAGGAATACCTGGCCCCCATGCCACCTGTGTCATGTTGCGCGCAAAAATGGCCACATAACCATCATCAGGCCGATCCTGTGGCTCCCCAAACTGACGTTGTACACGCCCAGGTAGGTATCGCTCTATCATAGTGTGCTCTCAGTCCTGCATGTATCTATCCTATCGGCAGTAGAAAAGTTGTTCTGCATCATCATCCCATCCGGGCTGACTGAGGTACGGTCTCCATATGAAAATGAGCATCTCATCAATAACCCACCTTGAGTAGGGGATCCCATACTCTCCAATGTGTGTGAAAGACACACCCCCTCTATATCATGCCACAAGGGCATCCTCTGCCCCCATCGAAACTGGAACCACCTGTGGACATAGCATAGAGATGTGCTCCCACACCCAGACATGCAGCAAGGTAACTTCGGCTCCCAACGCTTTGCCATCCACATACACGTACTCATGCAAATCTCTGTAGAGTGAGGCCAACAACACGGGCCCCCATGCAAACTGAACTGGTCTGTCTCAGACCATCCTCTCCCAGTAGTATCCCCATTCGGGACTGAAGTACCGCCCTTGTCTGTCTGGGGCAACCAAACCTAAGATGATCACCGCAATCGCCCAACGGAAGGGAGGTGTTATCACTCTATACCTCTCTAGCTCGATCTGCCCCTCACAGTAGATGATGTCTCAAGTGGCAAGGACTCAGGTGCAGTAGGCACATCCCTCCTCCATGTCATAGATCACCCGGCAGCCATGAATGGGAAATCATAAAATTCACCAGACATCCTCCAATGTGATGGTCACCTCACTAGTGGAAAGATGAAATGACGATGTCTCGTTGTGCCATCGCTCTGCCAACGCTGATAACATCCCAAGGTGTGTGTGCACAGGCACCGCATAAGCAATGTGCCAAAGTCTTGCAGCCCCCACCTGATCCTGGTCTCTATCACTAAGATCCTGAAAAACACTCGCTTAATCTCGCGACCGGTGCTCCCGAGAATAAAGCTCCCTAGGCCCATCTTGCATCACCAAAGTCAACATGTTATTTTTTTTGGAAAATTCCTGACATAACGCCTCAAACTAGCTCCCAACGGCCCAGTTTGTAAAGGCGTCATAGTTTGAGTTTCCTCAAACTCTGACGCTGGACCCGAAATTTCCCCAAATAGCACTGCCGCAATGCAATTTAACCCTTAGTGTCGTAGTTTTTGCAAAAAGAGTGCCGCTGCGGTGCGATTTCCCAAAATTGGCCCGCGAGTTCAAGTCCAAGCCCAGCGGTGGAATTTTTAAATTCCAAATTGCACCACTACGGCGCTAAATAGCGCTGCTGCAATGAAAAATGGCTAAAAGCGGTGCACTTTAAACACCGAGCGATGCTATAATAGCACCGCTAGAGGCGAGCTCTCCCTAAAACTAGTAATAAATGCACTAAAGTGAAAAAATGAAGCTTCAGTTAGGATCACATACTGGGGCATCGATGTCAGGTGGCCGCTGGTAGGTCCAAACTCGATTGGAAATATGCAGAGGGAGATGTCATTGTGCCATATCGTCAGGAGGTCAAAGCTCAAATCTCAGGATTCACTGGCAGAGGTGTGTGAAAATGAATTGAAAGTAATCCCTTGGGCTCCTTTTAAGCCTAAAAATTAGGGTTTTTTTATCCTTTAGGGCTGTCTTGCTAGGGTTTTGGACCCCCGAACCTGTTTTCATCTGTTCGAGGCTTGTTCTTCATCATTTTACTGCATTTAGACACGTTTTTTAGCCTCTCAGACCTCTCGGGCACTTAGTCACCTTTTTTTGCGAGATCACCCAAAAAATTGAATTTTTCATCCAATCTCTTGAGGGGGCATCATAATGGCATATTTTCTCTCACCATGCAGTGGTGGGGCAAGTTTTAAATATCGAAATTTTTGACTTTGATTGAGATCATGTATTCTTTGAACCAATGCAACGAGTGCATTGCTTCAAAGAGGGCCAAAATATAGACATCGAAAATATACTGATTGACATCGTGCATCTGATCCTGACTTACTAACATTGTTTCTTCCTAAATCATCTCTCGGTCTCACTGGTTAATCAAATTCCCTTATCTGATTAAATTCATCAATATTCATCTCTTAATTAAATAAATCATTTTGTCTAATTAAGTCACTTTCTCTTGTTAATTAAATCAATCCATCTGATCTAATTATCCTTATTTAATTAAATAATCAGTTTATTTAATTAAATCTCTAAAGTCTGTCCATTAAATTAAATAAATTAAACCTTATTTGATTTAATCTACCGCCCCTTTAATTAAATAAATCAAAATATTTATTTAATTAGCCTCTTATCGCAGCCTTTTCATTTGATTTTAAATAAATCCATAAATTTGAGTCAAATAGGTCACATCATTTAACCTCTCTCATTAAATTAATTAACCCTTGATTAATTTAATCTCATCTCATGTCCCATCCTCTAGATAATGCAAGTTGCACATGAAAATAGATTTAATTCATTTATTAAATCTCTATTTTTCTCACAAGGCATCTTTTGGAATATTCTCTCAATTTGAATTCAAAAATTCCAAGTCAACATGTACATCCAACAAGGCAATAAATTCATCTTACACATCCTTTGCCTTGAGCCAAGTGGCATTTATTGCATTTTCCCTTCCTCTTACATGTCATTTCAACAAATTTGAATTTCAAATATTGGCATTTATTGGCACAAACCCCAAATCTTGTACAACCATCATCCATTCATAGCTTGACAAGTGGAACCATATCCTTGGATGAAAGTTAGTCCCACATTGCTCAAATTTGGGCTTTCATCCATCTTGAAATCCTATAAATGAAGAGCTCCTCTCCTCATTTGATCATCCACAATTTTAGTAAAGTTACCATGCTCAAATATCTGTCAAGTTTCATACCATAGAGTTCTTAGCTAGGTTCTTTTGCAGATTTAGCTTGGAGTCTTCATCATTCATCATCAAAAGTGGATCAAAGTTCATCATCAAATCTACATATTGAAGCTTGCAATCATAGGAATTGGGAAAGGGCCAAATTTCCACATCAAATTGGCACCAATTCCCCCATGGGATTAAGAGTCTGCTTGCTTAATTAGGATTCAATCTTGTTTTTGTTATTTGATTGTGTTCATCATTTTCTTCCTAATTTGAGCTATGTTAATGAATCTCATGGGGAATCCATGTTTAGTCTTGCATTTCCTTGTTTAACTTGTTTAATCATGTTGTTTTGTAGGTACCTAGATTGAGGGTTCACAAGTTCAAGCCAACCCTAAGATTGGCAGTTCCAGGTACACCATCTGCATGACGGAGAGTGAGAGGTAGGGGGCAAGATAAGGTCAGAGAGGATAGGATCAAGATCAGGGAGGCAGAGGGCCACCACTGGATCAAATGATCAGGGACCAGGTTCCACCTATTTAGCCACCTAGGGATCAATAGGACTAGCCCCACCAGGATGTCCTGATACTGGATCAAGACTAGGGGCAGCATGATAGATAGGATGGGCATCAGGATCAGGTTGCGACACCACCCAAAGATGGTGATCAGGATCAGCCCTACGTTCAACCCTTGTTACAGCCAGATCTAAGGGATGGGCAAATTTTATAGTTGCAGGCCCAGGTATAGGCATTGATAGTGGAGAGAGATCAGGCTAGGGTTGAGTGGGACCAGGCCATTTTGTAGAGGCAAGTCACAGAGTTACAAGCATCAGAAGAGATGGGCCATCAACAATAGTTAGAGAGTATGGCTACCTCTTCCTCTTGAAGCACAGTATCGCTTTAGTCATATAGGGAGGTTGTCCAAGAGGCCGATTATTATAGGATACACTACCATCTGGTTGTGCTAAGAGTAGGACGAGTTCCCAATTTTTCATAGAGGACCAACCATAGACTTGTAGAGGGCCATGAGGATAGAGTAGGTGGTGAGGGCAGTAGCCAATAGGGCTAGGCCTTTATTTTGATCAGAGATTGGATTCTTTTTGTGCCCTTTGGGATCATTTTTGATAGCCCCATGGGACGATTGTACTTATTGACATAGATATGTACATTGATCCGATTCTTTGTATCATGACAGTACATTTGATGATATATGATATATTGATTTTGATTTGATTTTGATATGTGATGCAATGTGATATATGATATTATGATGTGATGGATGTATTTCATTTTCAGTATCTTTTTATGCACTTTTTTATTATGATTATGTATGGATGGTGCAAATGTTATGCTATGCAGATGTTGTGATAGTGTATGTGATAGCGTTATAGATGCATATATATGTTATGTGTGTAAATGATATGATGGATGTAAATAATGTTTTCTATGGATGCAAATGTTTAAATTCCTATAATAACAAATCTGTATTATGCCCCTAACGGATGGAATGCAATCTTTTTCCTTATCTTTTCTCAATATTTATGGTATGATATGGTGGATTTAAGTGATACAAAATGTTTTAATGATGAGATGCTTAGAATAACAAATCTATATTATGCAAATGATGGAAATGCAATGATATGACCTACTATTTCTATATGATATGATATGTAGTGTGCTGATGGTTTTGTGGATGTAGGATGGATGCAATGATGATTGATGAACCGATTAACTATCATGATACCATGTCAGCACAAAAGGAAAGAGATAGAAGAAACCAGAGATTCGAACAAGACATGAGATGATGATGATGATGATGATGATGATGATGATTTGCTTATTGAAGAGTTGGGCTTTTCAAAGTGCTAATTACCTTATGTTTGATAACAAACATAAGTGTGATGCATCAAGGTATAAAGAACTAGGATGGTGTTGCACTTAGTGTGATGGACTTTGACTCAACAATCAGATAGTACTCATGTTCACACCTAAAATATGAAACTATATTCAGAGTGTAGTTCAGATATTTCAAGCATCTCAAACCAAAACATAGGAAATCAAGCCTTCCCATGTGGTCAACAAGATACTTAAGACACCTTCCCTGCATCTAAACAAAGCATGCATGACCAAGTTATATTACAAGAATATCCAACAAGCACATAAGATAAAATATAATGATCATTGCCCCCATTCCTTAACTCTCTAAATCTTTTGATTAGACATCATCGATAGGTCCTTGGAATGAGCACAATAAGATAAATCAACGGATAAAGATAAAGTAAATAGACAAGCTAATGTTCTTCATACCGCTAGCCAAGACTTAAACTATAGTGATGCCTAATGTTGATGTCCATTATAAGAAGGATGCATCCTAGGAGATGACGATATCAAATGATTTTGATATGGGACTGATTGGATGATAGACTATTGACACAAAGAGTTGACCAACTTTTTTATGTACTGACCTAGACTTAAGACTTTGAGATTTTGAGTTTTCACTTTCGATCTATTGGACTTGTTTCCAACTATTTTACCAAAGGTTCAGGATGATGATTGTTTATTATGGGTGATGTTTATTGCAGGTGAAAGCGAGATGAGACAAATGGATTTTTTCAAAAATTTGGATGTTTTTAATGTTTTGAGGTTTTTTTTGGTATTTTTCAAGATTTTACAAATGTTTTGATTTTCAAAATTTTCAATGTTTATGTGTTTTTTGAGATTTTGACCAAGAGACTAACCTAAATATCTATCCTAGGGGCCTTAGGGGCTGAGCAAAAGATTAGCCTTTCCTATGTTATACATGTAGAGACCACGTAGTTCGACTGACTTTGACTCAATTATTTGATGAGATATGAACAAAATGAATTGTCAGTTTATTATGATAGACTCCTCAAGGACTGACCTAAGTGTCTCGGGGGATGATCAAAGATCAATCTTGCCTACGTTCAAGGCTT
>VDFB02374966.1:0-40586 GCA_007258455.2 Sequoia sempervirens
CTGTCCAATACAATAGCATAGCATTTGTTTTTATTTTTCTACTTCCCATTGCACACACAGCAGGCTACCATACATATATTTGTCATTTTACATTATGTGTCTCTTGTTCATTCAGCAAATCGATGTATATGTCTATCCTTTGCCTATCCTTTTAAAATGCAAACAATGGTACTGGTTAATCATTTTCTTCTACATCTTTCATGACCCATGAAGGATTTATTCGATGATTCAAAAATTATTACTACTTGTTTATGAAATAAATCATTCCTCTTACACTCCTTTTTCCCACATTGCCTATCCTTTTAAAATGCAAACAATGGTACTGGTTAATCATTTTCTTCTACATCTTTCACAACCCATGAATGATTTATTCAATGATTGAATAATTATTATTGCTTGTTTATGAAATAAATCATTCATCTTACACTCCTTTTCCCACATTGTAGTTATGTGTGTATGTATGTATGCAGCTTCACACACACACACACACACACACACACACACACACACACATATATGTATATGTATATGTATATGTATGTATGTATGTATGCAGCTTCATAAATATATATATATGCAGATACATACATACATTGCACATACAACAGGCTACCATACATATATTTGTCATTTTACATTATGTGTCTCTTGTTCATTCAGCAAATCGATGTATGTCTATCCTTTGCCTATCCTTTTAAAATGCAAACAATGGTACTGGTTAATCATTTTCTTCTGCATCTTTCACGACCCATGAAGGATTTATTCGATGATTCAAAAATTATTACTGCTTGTTTATGAAATAAATCATTCCTCTTACACTCCTTTTCCCACATTGCATTTATGTATGTATGTATGTATGCAGCTTCATACATACATATGTACATATGTACATATGTATGTATGTATGTATGCAGATACATACATACATACATATGTACATATGTACAAATGTATGTATGTATCTGCATACATACATACATACCCTAAAAAAAGTGAATTTGGTTTTCTTTTGTGCTTAAATTATTAAATACGACCTGGTAAAGTCGATTATCTCATGATTTTGTCTCCAGAAATGATCAAGAATTTTGTGGGTTTGAACACATGTCTATAAAAAACCCAGGTCACTTTGGGTATAAATTGACAAACCCATTAAAAATAAATATGTTTTTTTCAAAACCCTTGCATGGTTTTTTCCAAATTCGTGTGCTTAATGAATTAATCTCATGAAACCCTTTCCCGGGATATTCTGCATCTATCTCAAAATGCACTTTTGTATTCCTACCAATGAGGAATTATTATTATGAAACCCTTGGTTAATTTCTTCTCCTCTTTTCTCAAAACCCAAGTCTATACAATGTGCTTTGAACATTGATATATATACATACATATATCTATGTATATATATATCTATATATATGTATATGTACAGATATATGCATACATTTAAGTAAAGAATGGGATACCCAAAAAAAAAACATTAGTCATATGTGTCAATCGGACCCCAAATAAAGATTATTTGGAGTGTAATGTGTTTGGTGTTTGGTGCTTTAGTAAGGAGATTAATATGTAGGAGTGATTTGTAATGGGTGTGAAATTGATTGTAGAAGGTGCTAATGTGAATTAGACCCATTCACTTTCGAGCGGATTTGAATGATAAAATAGATCTGTTTTATATTTTGCAAAGTTTATACCTGTGTTTTGTATTTGTATATGTGTTTTGCAATGTTTATACACTATTTTTTTGACACTTGATCACTTACAATGTAGCTGATCATTGACAATCATGGCACCAAGGCACAAGAGGAAAAGATCAGGTCTGAGGCGCTTGAATAGAGTACCTCGTGTAGTGACATTCAATGTTCCAGATGTTGACGAAGAGCCAGTAGTAAACATGGACGAGGAAGTTGTATCTGATAATGCAGCACATACCAATGAAAATGATGGTTTTGAACCTGCTGTTCATAATACTGACATAGAAATGGAACCACCATCTGCTGACCAAGTGACAACCCCATATCATAGCATCAAAAGTTGGTCTATGGATGACATGGACAAAGCCATTGTAGATGTTGAAGACCATCACATGACAATCAGAGGTTCAGCAATCAAATGGGGAATCTCGCCTAGCAGTTTGCGATCATGGCTCAATGGTCTGACATCCACAAAAAAGAGGGGGCCACCTACAATCCTGACCGATGAAGAAGAAGCTGAAATTGTGCAATGGTGTAAAGATATGGCTAATATTGGCCATGGCCTTCAAGTCTCACAGCTTAAGTCAAGGGTGGCCCACCTGGTTGGAGTGAGGCCTAACCCATTCACAAATGGGATACCAGGGAGGTCATGGTGGGTTGGATTTCGTCAAAGGCATCCTGATTTGACAATTCGAACACCCGAAGGAGTGGACACAGATCGAGCTATAATGCTGCGGCCCGAAATAGTTTCTTCATTTTATGATAACTTGGAGGATTTGTACAGCAAACTTAATTATGGGCCCAACAACATATGGAACTGTGATGAAACAGGTGTGCAAGCTGGCAGAAATTGTGCAATGAGAGTTATTGCAAAAATAGGGACGAAATGTGTTCCACAATTAATTGCTAAAAGCAGAGAATGGATCACTGTTCTAGCTTGTGTTAGTGCAGCAGGTCAAGCTATACCTGGTTACTATTTGTTCAAGTCCAAAAGGAACATTAAAAACTATATTGTTAACTGTGAGCCAAGGGCATGCATGGCAATCCAAGAGCATGCTTGGATGACCAAAGAATTATTTGTGGCATGGTTAAAACACTTCGCAAAAAATGTCCCAGGAGGTGTGTCACCAACCAACAAAAAGCTTCTAATCTTTGACGGTCATGGCAGCCATGTGGCATTCAAAACGGTTGAAGTAGCAAAGGCTATGGGAATAGATTTGCTCACACTTCCAGCATAATGCGGTCACAAATTGCAGCCCCTTGATGTTAGTGTGTTCTCACCATTTAAGAACTACTTCAAACAGCAAAGGACTATATGGCTCTCTGCAAATCCTCAACTTGACATTGGAAGGGAAGAGTTGGCAACACTTGCCAGCAAAGCTTTTGCACAAGCTTTGACTCCTAATAACATTGCAAGTGGTTTTAGAAAAATAGGAATTTGGCCATTAGATCGACATGCACTTGACTTGGATATGAGGCCAAGCCAAGCTTTTGTGGTTGAAGAGGAAGGAACGACATTGGGAGCAAAAACTGAGGGTGATACAGCTGATGAAGAGGCACAGTTCATGGCAGCTGAGACTTGTTTGAGGATAGCAGGTTGGAATGAGGAACAGATTGGACAGTTTGTGGATACCTTTTCTGCAAACATTCCCCCAAATCCAAAAAACATTGAGGCAACAGAAATTCAACAAGAACCAGTAGTTCAATCATCTAATGAGGTAGCTGAAAATGAAGAGAGTCTGAGTCTGCCATTTGAATTTCAAGATGCAGCTTTGAACCTAGGGGTGCATCTCAATTTCACTCAAGTGGATGAAGGGTTGTCCATGCCATCACCACCGAATGTTGATCCTGAAGATGTCATCCATTACTTCACAACTGAGAGAAATTGGGAGGCTGAAAATGATGAAGAGGATGGAGTCGATGGTAATGACTCAAATGATGAAGAGGCTGACTATGTGCCATGCACACAAGTCAATGATGAGCAACCAACAGGCAGCAAAATCACTTTTTGCAACTCCCAATGCAACGAGTGCGCCAATCATCTAACAGAGGTCGCAATAGGGTCCTACGCCTTAGTAGGCAGTCTCAAATTTTGACATCGGATGATTTCTTCAATTTGCTGAATGAACAAGAGGCACAGAAGCAAACAAACCAAGAATTGCAGCAAAGGAAAAAGGAGCAAATGGTTGAAAGGAAGGCAGAAAGAGAAGCAATCCTTGCACAGAGGGAGGCAAATAGATTGGAGCATGCTGCAAAAAAAAAAATTGTAGAGGAGAAACTGAGGCAGCGACATGAAGAGGAGCTTCAAAGGGAGCAAGCAAAGATTGCTAGATAGTTGAAGGAAAACCAAAAGCAGGCGAAAAGAGCAGAAAGAAACAGAAGTAAGAGTACTCCTACAACTCCTCTTCCAAGTCCACATCCAATTTTAAGGGACATGATTAACATTTTGTCTCCAGCCTTTGCAGCTCTTAGCAGCCTACAAAATGGGTCTTCTGAAGGCTGCTCTCCACAGTTACAGCTAACTCCAGAGGAAAATCATGCATTGCTTGCTTGTATAGCAAGTGCCATATAGAACAATCCGCAGTCCTCAACATCTTCTCCAGTTGACGTAGAGTCAGTTGACCCCCAAGGACACACCACTTCATAATCAGATCTGTCGATGTTTGATTACAATTTTTTGTTGTCAATTTTTTGACCTCGAAGTGTGCTAGAGTGTTTTGTGTAAAACTGAATGCTGGTCTATTGTATTGGACAGTCAAAGGATACTAGTTTGTTGTATTGCATAGCATTTGGATACTAGTGTCTAATTTTGTAGAACTAAATGGTAGTGTGTCTCAAATTATCTAATTTGATGTGTTCCAATGTGTTTTTTGTATATATGAAGACTCCTTGTCTTCTTTCCAAGTTAATGATCTATACTTTTGTGATTCGAAATCAGTTTTGTGTTTGTTGTATTCATCTATCATTGATGTGATTTAAAAATATGACTCACTAGTCTATTCAAGATCTATGTTTTGTAAATAATGCATTTGGTAAAGGTTGAAAACATTATAATTCAAACTTTGTATTTTCCCTGACATCAGACTTTTTGAAAATTCAAACTTAATAATTCAATAAGTTTCTATGTATTTTCTCACATCTATGTATGTTGTCTAATTTTGAATTATTTTCTGTGCAATTAATCTGATCACCTAAAATCAACAAATCCCACCATAAATCAAATCCCATTGTTCAGGTTAATGAATGAACATCATCAGAAAAAAGAACATCATAAATGAACACAATGTCTAGCAGGTCACAGCCAAGGTAAGCTCTTGAAAGACTTGACTTGAAATGTCATCATGCAAATTGACTTGCTCTTTACAACCTCCCTAGTTGTGTATACATGCATACATATATATATATATATATATATAGTACATACATACATACATACATACATACATATGTATACACAACTAAGTATATGCATACATATAACTATACATCTATATGCAACATATCCATAAATTAATCTATTTGAAACTATAAATTTTTGAACACATACACTTGGAAATTAATTTAATTGTAAATTGTAAATGTAAGTTTACAATGAATAATAAAAATGAACATTATAAATGAACACAATGTCTATCGGGTCACAGCCAAAGTAAAGTCTTGAAAGACTTTACCTGATATGTAATCTTACAAATTGACATGGTCTTCACAACCTCCTAGCCATTTGACATGCCTGCCACAACAAACAAATATAATACAACAAACAAACATGGACAATAGTTATTGAAATAAATAAAAAGATATACTAGTTAGTAAAAAATATAGAACAATAATTGAAACTTAGAACAATTTGAACAAAAAATCCTTAATTATTTGGTGTGTTGATAAACACAATTACCAAACTGCCCACCATGAACATCGTTACACCACCTCTCCTTGTTCTCCCATGCCTGCAAGAAAAGATTTACAACCACGGGTAGTCACAACCGAGGCTAGTAACATACAAACATCATATGACCTTTGAAATAATGCATGTACAACAACACATAATTAATCAAGTTCAATTGCGAATATAGTAGTAGAGGAGAAAAATTGTGAATGCCACTGGCTGCTATCCCTCTTATTTAGAAATTTGAATCTGACAATTGAATGCATTCAATTTGATTGTTGTGTTTCAAATATGAATTTGTTATAGCATTTGAATTTGTAGCTGCCAGTTACGTAGGTTTTTAGAGATGATATGACTGAATTCTGCACTATATTTGGATTGGATGTTCATTTGGGAAGCCTTATATATCTGTGATTTTTTGCAGCTTTGCATGCATGCATAGAGTCATACAATCATATATCAGTAATATACATTGCAAAGCAGAAAAAACACCTAAATGTGTCACTTTTAACATCTAATTAAAACTCTTTTATCATTCAAATCCGCTCAAAAGTGAATGGGTCTAATTCACGTTAGCACCTTCTACAATCAATTTCGCACCCATTACAAATCACTCCTACATATTAATCTCCTTACTAAAGCACCGGACACCAAACACATTACACCCCAATTAATCTTTATTTGGGGTCCGATTGATGCATATGACTAATGTTTTTTTGTGGGTATCCCATCATAACCATTCGCTTTGCCGCGCGCTGTCTTTGTAGCTGCACATACATACACACACACACACACACACACATACATATATATATATGTCTATATATGTATGTATGTGCATACATACATACATACATACATACATATATGGACATACATACATGTATATATGCACATATATACACACATACATATATGTATGTATGTATGTGTGATACATACATGTATACATATATGCATATATATATGTAGATAGTATGTATGTGAGATGTATATGTGACATACATGTATGTGTGTATGTATGTATGCACATACATACACACATACATGTATGTATGTATGTATGCATGTACATACATACATATATACATCTATTTATAAATGTATGTATGTATGTATGTGCATACACACATAGATACATGCATACATATATACAACACATGGTGAAAAGGAGTGTAAGAGGAATGATTTATTTCATAAACAAGCAGTAATAATTTTTACATCATCGAATAAACCCTTAATGGGTCATGAAAATGCAGAAGAAAATGAATAACCAGTACCATTGTTTGCATTTTGAAAGGATAGGCAAAGGATACACACATATACATCGATTTGTTGGATGAACAAGAGACACATAATGTAAAATGACAAATATATTTATGCTAGCCTACTGTATGTGCAATGGAAAGTAGAAATTTCTTTACAAATGGTAGAATGTATAAAGTAAGAAGACACTGCATAAATGAAAATAACTATAAGTACCTACCTAATACTTGGGATATTAGAGGAATGTGCAGAGGATGCTTGTCGTTGCTTTCGATACATACATACATATATACATGTATGTATGTATGTGCACATACATACATACATACATTTTTGTAATATGAAAGATGCAGAAGAAAATGATTAACCAGTACCATTGTTTGCATATTCAAAGGAGAAAGATGTTAGATGTTACCTGAGGCCTGCTGTATGTGCAATGGAAAGTATGGTATGTATGTATGTATGTCTGTATATGTATGTCTGTATGTGTACATACATACATGTATGTACATATGTATGTCTGTAAGTGTATATATGTATGTCTGTATGTGTATATACAGGTATGTATGTATATATGTATTACATACATACATGCATACATGTATGTATATATGTATGTACACATATAGACATACATATATACATACATTATGTATATATGTATGTGTGTATGTGTACATACATACATGTATGTACATATGTATGTCTGTATGTGTATACACATGTATGTACATGTATGTATGTACACATACACACATACATATATACATACATGTATGTATATATGTATGTATGTATATACATGTACGTATATATGTATGGTCTGTATGTATACATACATACAGACCATATATATATTTATGGTATGTATGTGTATATGTATGTCTGTATGTGTACATACATACAGACCATACATCTATAGATGGTATGTATGTACACATACATACATGCATATATGTAAGTATGTATGTGCACATACATACCATACATATATGTATGTATGTATGTATTGGGTTTTTCAAAGAAATTAACCAAGGGTTTCATAGTAATAATTTGTCAGTCGTAGGAATACAGAAGTGCGTTTTCAGATAGATGCAGAATATTCCAGGCAAGGGTTTCATGAGATCAATTCCTTAAGCAAACGAATTTGGAAAAAGCCAAGCAGGGGTTTTCACGAATTCGTTTTTGAGATAGATGCAGAATATTCCAAACAAGGGTTTCATGAGATTAATTCATTAAGCACACGAATTTGGAAAAAACCATGCAAGGGTTTTGACAAAAACATATTTATTTTTAATGGGTTTGTCGATTTATGCCCAAAGTGACATGGGTTTTTTATAGACATGTGTTCAAACCCATGAAATTCCTGATCATTTATGGAGACAAAATCATGAGACAATCGACTTTACCAGGTCGTATTTAATAATTTAAGCACAATAAAACCTGCAATTGGAAAAACAAAGCAAGGTTTTTCACAAAAACATATTTATTTTTAATGGGTTTGTCGATTTATGCCCAAAGTGACATGGGTTTTTTATAGACATGTGTTCAAACCCACGAAATTCCTGATCATTTCTGGAGACAAAATCATGAAAATTTTGACTTTACCAGGTCATATTTAATAATTTAAGCACAATAAAACCCGCATTTGGAAAAACAAAGCAAGGGTTTTCACAAACCCATGAAATTCGTTATCATTTATGCAGACAAAATCATGATACAGTCAAATTTACCACGTTGTGAGCACGCGGTAACATGAGGATAGGAAATCATTTTACCCCAAAAAAACTCGTGTGTATAACGCCAATACCATGACATTAGCAGAATAAAACAGCACATGGTGAGATGCATGTAAGATGCATGATTTACTTCATAGACAAGCAGTAATAATTTATCAAACGTCGAACAAACCCTTCATAGGTCTTAACACTCGAATAAACCCTTCACGGGTCATCAAAGATGCAGAAGAAAATGATTAACCAGTACCATTGTTTGCATATTCACAAGGTAGACGATGTTAGATGCTACCTGGAGCCGTGCGCACGTGGAGCTGTGGGGAGCCATCGCCATCCGCAGCCTTCTCCATCGCCGGGAACCTTCCAGACAGCGCGCGGAAAAGCGAATGGTTATGATGGGATACCCACAAAGAAACATTAATCATATGCATCAATCGGACCCCAAATAAAGATTAATTGGGGTGTAATTTGTTTGGTGTCCGGTTCTTTAGTAAGGAGATTAATATGTAGGAGTGATTTGTAATGGGTGCGAAATTGATTGTAGAAGGTGCTAGCGTGAATTAGACCCATTCACTTTTGAGCAGATTTGAATGATAAAAGAGTTTTAATTAGATATTAAAAGTGACATAATTAAGTGTTTTTTAAAATTTTTATTGGTGGTTATATGTAGGGGGTATTGGGACATTAGGTGATGATAACCGGGTGACACCTCTAAAAGGGGTCTTTTTGACATACGCGCGCATATCGGATGCTACCGCACTCTACCGAATTGCCCAAAAGCCAAAACCTTAGTTATAAGATCTTAACTCAGGTGCGAAAAAACCCATAATTTTTTTTTCCGATTCGACATACAGTTTGTATTCTACGGTTGTGCGAAGTTAGCCTTGGTGGCTATTGGCTCTTCTCCCCTAGTGCTGGGGAAATATTTTTTAATTTTGCATTTTAAAAAAACTTGTAAACCTTTATTAAAATGATTTGTTAATCATTTTTTAATAAATGATAGTGAAATGTAGAATTTAAAATTAATCTACCTTGGTGGTATTCCAACTTGAAGATTTTAAAATTGTAAACTTTATTTTGAAAGTGATAAATTATAAATCACTTTTAAAAAATAAATGTTATTAATGCAAGTTGAAGATATTTAAGATATGACAAGAGGAGCCTTTAAGTGGAGCATTAAATCTTGGAGATATGACAATCTGTTTATGTCAAGTGGAGGTTTTGAGTTGCTAGATTCAGGGGAGGAGTTTTTGACTGATGTGACACCTTTTTTGGAGTCTTTTGAGTCCTCTTTATGAGGATTTTTGTTTTGATCCAGGTCTGGGAGACTTTTTCCTATTTTGGGTAAGTTGTTGAAAAGTTTGAGAGCCTTATTTTAGGGCATTTTTACCATATCTGACCCCTTATCCAAGGTGGGGCCCTTTTCTAGGGTTAGAGTGAAGAGTTTGAGCTTATTTATTCTCTTCCTCATTTCTTTTTATGGATGCAAAAATTCTGGAGTGGAAGAGACTTTGTACTTTCTGGAGGACATGGTGTTATTTTGTTCCAATCTTTGTATCAGACTTTGGAGTATGCATTTCCAGGGCCTTTGAGAGCCTTTATACAACATCTTTGATCTATTTCTAGTGTCATATTTGTATGCAGATTGGTGATTGATCTTTCTTTTCTATGTTTCTTATCTGAAACCTTTTAAGTTTGTTTCATTTTGGCATCTTTGTGACTAGGAATTCTCTTCACAGGTCAGGGGTTGTATTAATTTTTAGATGTATTTACTGTGATTAACATCCTTTAAATATTATTTTGATCTCAAATCTTCCTTTGAAATATTTGTGTTGAGGGTTTTACCATTTATTGCATCATTATTAATGGTTGTGGGTTCATTATATGCTAATGAAAGTGATTTTGGTGTATCACCCATTAATTAGTTTCAGTCTTCAAGTTCCTTTTATCTCTTTTCTCCCCCTTTTCCTCTAAATTCTTTAGGTTTGAAGAGCAAAAATAGATTTTTATTCAACAAGAACCGGCCTAGAATCCAGAGGTCTCATTTTCAGTATTGCATATCCCACATGTAGAATTTGAGTCACATGTTATGCTAGATTGTTGAGCTTGAAAATCTTAGTAGGGTGAAAGTTTGGTGCATAACAAGATTAAAGCTTTGAAACTAGTGAGAATGTTGATTCATCCAACTAATCAGACTTGTTTCCTTGTAAGAAATTCTTAAACTAAAATTGCAGAATAAAATTAACTTCTAATTAATACATAGTTTCATTCATTCACAGTGCAAACTTCAATAGTAGATTGCAAATCATCATTTAAACAAAACATAAGATAAAATTTCATTTCTTGAAAGCTTTCAAATCAAATGATTAACCCAAGATAAATACCATTCTGGAGCACAATATGAAGTAGATTTAAATTTGGCTACTTTTACTGTTAATGAAACAAATAAACAACATTTACAAATCTGGCAAGATCACCAGTGTATAGAAAACCCATGTCTTCAAGTTATATCCATCTATAATAATAAAATTTTGGAAGATACATCACCTCCTCCTATTGAACTTAACTCCTACTTTACTTCTTCTCTCGAGTTTATCTACCTTCTAACCCTAACTTGCTAATTCTTAACTAAAAGGAAAAAGATCAAGATGAAGATCAAGCTCCCTTTTTTTTTTACAAAGAGGACAAAGTGCCATATTTATACACGCACGTCAAAAATGCGTCGGGCCCCATTTTAGGGTTTAAAAAAATGAGTCAATTCCAGAACACGTCGGCCCTATAAGAATTTTAAACAAAGTCAATCATGCTTTAAATGCATATACTCTATTCATGTCGGTGAAAAATATCCCTTAGGCATGGTCTCTAAATTGTTTACAACCACCATCATTAACTCACAACTCTCATCCCTGACCTAGAGACCCTTTTGTAGAGTTTCTTTGAATGTTTTGAAGCATTGTCATTAATATCGATCTACTTTTTCTAGTAGATGTCCCATCTATCATTAAGACTTGCGGCTTCTTCTTCTCTGTTTAGATCTTTCTGCAAGTTGACCCCTTTGAGAAGCAACATCTCACATTCATAACATGCTTCAACCCTACAAAACAATGCATTCATTAGTCCTCTAAAATCATAGAAAATATCATTCTTTGTATTACCTTTCATACCTTTTCCATTCTCACACTTAGCAAAAACTTAACACTGGCAGAGGCAGGACCAAATTAGAACTAGGAACAACACTTGCCTTTAATACCGGTAGGATGGGAACCAGAATGAAATTGGAACTGTGATGGGAGTCGGGAAGGGAAGTGAACATAGGACAATTTGTTAACTTTCAATTCATCGCACTATTCTGACTCTGACCCTGCAAGAAAGGACATAAACAAAGCCAAAACTTGACCAATCAACCAAGTGATTAGAACCGGAGTCGAGATGGGAACGAAACCCAGAAGTGACCAATATTTCCAAGTTCAACCCCCATTCTGGTTCCACATCCGCAAAAGTAAAGAAACACAAGAACTTGCAGCTGGGTGGGGGTGAAATTGAAACCAAATGAGGAAACTGAATTTGGTAACAACTCCATATCCCAAATCCTTCTCAAACTTGGCCCTACAAAAGAGACCAAACACAAGAAACAAACAAACAAACACAAATGGGATCAGAATGAAAACCAATCCCGAGCGGACCCTGACGAGGGCGAAACAAAAATCGATGAGGGCAGAGGAAAAACAAAACCCAACCCTAAAACTCTTCCAAGTTATAGGTTTAGTTTCCATCCCGACTCTGCCTCTGAAAACATACAAAGAGAACAAGGAAAAATGCGATAAAGAAGAAAAAGAAGGGGAGAAAACACCCCATGACCAAATACAAGGAACAAAAGAAAAAAGAACACATGGGCGAAATTGAAATCAGGAATGGAACAAAAACCAGAACTTGGAAGAAATTCTAAGGTTTGGTTTTGGTCCCGGTTCCGCGTCCACCAAAACAAAGAACAAGCACCCAAGGAAGAAAGAAAAACTCCTAAGGCACAGAACACAAAACCAAAAGAAAAAAAAATAGAAAGGAGGGACCCATTTTAATCAAGTTCAAAATGGGGTGGTTATGCAAGGCATAACAATTGGCAACTTGGCTAGGAAAATGGTTTAACCATTTTCAAGAAAAAGAAGGATTCAGTCACCCAGAACTCCTAGTTTATGGACATCATAATTCAAGTTAAGGTCAGTTTCAATAAACAAGGTTGAGCTAGAATCTCAAATGTAAATCAACACTGGCTACCCTTGAATCTATGTTTGTGCTTGATGGTGCATCACCCTTTTAAAAAAATTCCTCATCTTTTGAACAATAACGTGCAAGATTTGAACTAAATGAGTTCATTCTCTTTAGATTTTGTGCAATGATATCCTAGGTATTGCTCTGCTACTAGTCAAGCGTCTATAGCCCTGATGGAGATACCTCTAGTTTTCTCACAACACTGCTCTACTACCAATCAGGCATCCATAGCCTCGGTAGAGATACCAGAATCACCCATTCAATATTGAATTCTCTTTTCTTAGATAGTTCTCTTTTCTTTTCTTTTCTTTTCTCTTGGAGTTTCAGATATTTCATTCAATTTTTTCTCAATATGTCAAATGTATGACATCTATTCTTGGTTGAAAACTACCATGGACCTCATAACAACATCTAGGGAATTGGATTTTTATATCAAATCTTACAACACCATTGCCCTAAGACAAATATACCATTACAAAAGGAGATGTTTTTGATGATTTGTGACAGATTCAATCATAGTTAGTGAAGATTTCTTACTTTACACCTTGCTCTTAGTAACTTTCCATAACTTTCATTGACAATGGACATAAAACAATGAATTTAGAACAAAATCATCCAACTAGAAAACTTGAAAATATCTAAACCAAATTCTCTCCTAGTAACCAAAGTATACTTAAGATAACAATCCCCTTAAAATTGCATAAAATGAAGGTCCCCACAAAGAAAACACAAAGGAACAACAAGCAAAAGAACAAAAGAAAAGGCAAACAAGGAAAACAAGAAAAATGACAAACAAGAAAAACAACAAACTATTTACATACATACAACCCAACAAAGTACAAGATCTTTCATGACCCAAAATAATGTTTGAGAAATTGTCCATTCATTGGAAATGGAAAAGGTTCTCCCATTAAACCACTTAGCTAGAAAGCATTTTCTCCTAGGATTTCAGCAATTTGATAGGGACCCAACCAAAGTTTATCAAACTTTTGGTGATCGCCTTTCTTTTTGTTAGCCTTATCCTATAGTAGCACAAAGACTAATATTCTGATAGCCTTGATTTTGGCTCTTTTTTCAAACCAATGTTTGACAATAGCCTGTGCCTGAAGAATTGTTGCAAAGCAACATCTCTCTGCTCTTCTAATTATAGCAAGCTAGCTAACCTTACTTCAATCCTATCATCACTAGAGTAAAATTCTTGCATAAATTTTAGGACAGGTATTTGCAAGTGAATCGGGAACACAGGTTCTTGGCCATACACTAGCTTAAATGGTGAAGATTTCAATGTAGCCTTGATCCTAGTCATATCTACCCATAATGTAAATCTTAACTGGGTATGCCAGTCCCTAGGATTGTTCTCTAACATTTTTTTAATTACTCCTAGGAGATTCTTATTAGTTGATTCTGCAACTCAATTTCCTTGCAGATAATTGTTTGAAGAATACTTTAAAACAATCGTATGATCATAAGCCCATGAAATGAACTCAGTAGAAGAAAATTCAGGGCCATTGTCACATACCAGTGCAAAGGATACTCCAAACGTAGTGGTGATGCATTCAGTGAGGAACTTGATTACTACTTCCACTGTGTTGTTCTTGCAAGGTATAGCTTCGGTCCATCTTGTGCAATAATTTGTGGTAGTCAAAATGAATTTGTCCTGCAGAAGAATTTGGGTTAATTATGACAATAAAATCAAGTGCCCATTGAGCAAATGGCCTTATCTCATAAACAGGTTGCAATGGCATGGCTGGATGATGCTCCCTTGATGTAGAAGTTTGACATATATGACATGTCCTTACATGTTGGTGGGCATCCTTAAACACACATGGCCAATAATAACCAGATCTGAGAATCTAATGTGCTAAAGAATCTTTAGAACTGTGATCCATGCCATGTTTCCCATGAAATTCAGCAAATGCGTGCCTAGATTCTTGTTGATCAAGGCATTTTAGATAAACTCCCTCAAAAAAATTTCTATATAACAATCCTCCTTTGAGCATATAATGGGAGATTTTCATTCTTAGTGCTCTCCTCTGAGTTGTATTTAGTCCCTCTGGGCACCGATTATTGAGCATGAAATAAATAATATCGGCATACCAAGGGTCATTGGAAAAGGACTATGTTGTGTATTGCTAACAAATAATGTTCTCACCAGCATCTGCCATTGATTTGGACAGGCCTTGATCTCAGACAAGTTTCATAGGGTGAATCTCCAGATCGAACTTCTATAGAATAGCCATCCATTTCCCCCTTCGTTTTCCCAACTCGCTCTGCATAAGTAGAGACTTCACAGTAGCATCAGGAACCACAACAATAATCTGACTTCGAAGGATATAATGCCTGAACTTCTTGATAGCTCTAACCAATGCAAAAGCTTGTTTCTCAAATGTTGGGTACTTGACTTCAACATTCTTAAATGGGGAGCTCATGAAGGAAATTGGCCTTTCATCCCTCTCCTCTCTTCGTTGTGTTAGGATAGTTGCACATGAGTGTTCAGAGGCAAAAGAATAAACATAAAATGGCTTCAAGTAGTCAGGACTGGCGAGGACTGGCACTTTCAAAATGGATTTCTTAACCTGAGAAAAGGAAGCCTTTACCTCATTACTCCATTCTATTCTAGCATCTTTCTTCATCATTTCGTTCAAAGGTTTAACAATCTCTGCAAAACCTGTGATAAACTTTCTCACAAAGTTGATCTTTCCAAAGAAAGATCTCATCTCCTTCTTACTTCCTGGCATGGTTAACTTTAAAATAGACTCAAATCGGTCTAGATCTATCGATATCCCTCTTTCTGAGATTATGTGTCCCAAAATTTTCCCTTCAAAAACCCCAAACACACACTTTTTAGGATTCAGAGAGACACCATATTGGATACATCTTTCAAGAACTTTAGCCAAGTCTGTAGCATGGTTTAGTCTATCTTTAGAGAATACTGTCAGGTCATCCATATAAACGATGATGCATTTACCAATAAAATCTTTGAACGCTACGTCCATGGCACGTTGAAAGGTTGTTGCAGTGTTTATCAAACCAAATGGCATCCTTATGTAAGAAAATGTTCCCCACTTAGTAGTGAAGGCTATCTTCATTCTTTCTTCATAATTAACGATCACCTAATTGTACCCGAATAACCATCCAAGAATGACATCATCTGAAACCCATTGGCAGTTTTCAAGACTTTGTCTAGAGAAGGGAGTGGGTAGTTGTCTTTTTCTGAAGCTCTATTTAGATACCTGAAATCTACGCATAGCTTGATCTCTCCATTCTTCTAAGGAATTGGAACCAAGTTAGCCACCCATGTTGAATGTCGTACAGGGAAGATTATTCTTGCAGAAAGTGATTTTTGAACTTCCTTAAACATTAGTGGTTCAATTAGGGTGTTGAGAGGATGTTGTTTCTACCAAAATGGTCTAGCTTCAGGATTCAAAGGAATAGTATGAGTTATCACAAAAGCATCAAATTTTTTTAGATCTTCATACCCCCAAGCTATTGCAGAAATATCCTTCTTTAGTTCCCTCAGTATATCTTTTCTAATTGCTTCAGGGCAAGCTTTCCCTATGTAAAAATTTCTTTCAAGGCTAGAATTAGCTAAGTTAATAGTTTCATATTCACCTCCTTTATCTTCAATTGATACCTTTTCCTGAGCCCTTGGGTATGAATCAAAAATTCTTTCTAAGGCAACCATTCCCATAGGAATGCTATTACTTTTTAAGTTGAGGACCCCCTCTGTATCACAGTCTTTAGTGTTCCAATCTCCTTGATCCCTATCGAACCCATCGATGATTTGTCCTTTGAAAACATCTGAGCTTGCTAGAAAATCAAGGATATGTTGATCATCGTCGAAAACTTGAAAGTTCCTAACAATATTGAGAACAACTGGGGTGGATATCATTTCTACTGAGAATATCTTAAGCTTGGAGCCTTGCATGGGTTCCAGTGTACTTGCGGCAACAACTAATGAATTAGCTATTTGATTCTCCTCTCTAGGAATTAAACTAATCCCAAAAGCATCAAAGTCTTCAATCAGGTTCCATACCCGATTTCTATAAGCTTCCAGCCTTTTATTATGACATGTGTACTAGCTACGTACTTGCTTGATAATCACTTCCAAATCTCCTTTGACCATCAAGGTAGTAACTTTATTTTGATGTGTGAACATCAGTCCCTAAATTAATGCTTCATATTCTACTATATTGTTAGTGCATCCAAACTGTAACTTGCAAGAAGCAAAAAATATTTCCCCTTTCGGGCTGGTTAACTCAATTCCAGCACCACACCCTACCTTAGATTTGGATCCATCAAATGTGAGGGTCCATAGCTGAAAATGAGCTAGGGTTGATCTCTTTGAGCTTGTTGTAGGTTTTTGGATAAGGTGAACCATAGGTAGGGCCACTTGATCTTTTGCATCAAATATTGGGAATGGTTGTTTAATAGGTTCATCAGGTGTAATATCGAATTCCCACTCAGATGTATCATCTAATCCTAGGATATCTTTCTAACAATCACTTGTATCTTTGATTAATCCCCTGGGTTTTGGTATACTTGTGAGTGTTGGGGTATCAAACAAACCTTGGGGTTGATCATCATAACTACGTTGGTTTGGTATTATGACTGGGGTAGGTTCAATTTGAGGAGGGACCTCCTCTGAAGGTATATTATCCTTGGTTAACATTATTGCATTTTTTTCTTTGAATGAGAAGTGATCTGAAATGGCCTCAAGGTGACTTAGGCTAGTTTCCTCAGTTTGGCAAGCATGATTTAGAACATTGATGCAGGGTTGGCAGGTCAATTTTGAATGATTTTGGTAGTGTAACCTGCACCAATTAGGGATTAAAAGACTCTACAAATCGATATCTTTCCCTAATACTAACCAATCCTATTGCAGCTTCCTGATCAATACTTGTTGGTTTACATTAATCATGGGATCAGGGAATTTTGTCATTGACAAATCATTAGAATCAAGAACCAAAAATGTCAAAATTTCCTCTCTTTTATAAACCCCTATCTCAATTTCAAAATAAGCTACCTCGTTGGGATAGTCATACTCAGTGATGATATTTTTGAGGCGAGGTTCACTCTCAATCCTAATCTGGGTAGGCATTCCCCTCCATGGTCGCCACATGTGTGAAAATTTGAGGGAGAGATATCTGCCTATACTTTTCATTAAATCTCTGCTTAACAACATACCATAAGTCTCGGGAATGTCTGCTACTTGAATATCCATATTGGTTAAAATCCTAGGGTCAGACCCTACTTGCACATGTATATTTCTCAATTCTCCAACTACATTAACCTATGTTTTATCAAGTTGGATGACCTTCTTATTTGTTTGGATAGGATTCAATCCCAATTTCTTGCATATAGAAAATGGCATAACATTGCCAAAAGCCCCTAAATCTAGTAGACAATTATGTAGATTCTTCCCATAGATTCTAAAACTTAAAAGAATTGGTGGGGTACCTACCTTGCTTCTAAACAAACTTGCGTTCATGTCCATAGTGGGTGCCACCTTGGTTTTCCCTTTTGATTTATCAGCTTCTTCCAAAGCTTTCAAGACTATTTCTCATTGGGTAGGACACCACTTTAGGATGTCAAAGTATGATAAAGAGATTTTCTCTTTCTACATCTCAGAAGCAATATCAAATTCTATGTTATAGCTTGCATTACATTTGAAAACACTAGATGAATTACCTTTGTTATGGGAGTCAAATGGACCCTTAGGTGGAGGAGGGTTGTTATCAGAACCCTGGTTTAGAGGCACCATATGGTTAGGTTGTGTTGATGTAGTGAATGGACCCTTATTCTGATTTCTTAAGAAGTGTCCTCCCTTTGTCTGAAAGGCTTGGGCATCATACACATCTTCATCTGGTTCATTCTCGTTCTTCATTGGGAATGAAGGTTATTCTTCAAAGAGGTCATAAGTCATATCTGTATCCATTGAGCCACCTCCTTTATTTGAATTCCCTTGGAATGTTTGGGCATCTGTCTGTGCCATGTTCACAACCTTCTCCATTTCAGGGCAGTTTACCTCAAAATGAGTTGCAGTATCATGCAACCTACTCTAGTTATTCATAAAATTGAGGTCAGCCACATTTGCAACATCAGGCATGTCCTCATTAGCTTGATAATTGTGAGAAACCCCATGATTATTTGGCCCTGTATTCCATTGTCAGTTGTTATTCGGCCTTGGGTTATATCCTATATTTTGATTTTGATAGCCTTGGTTAGGGGAGTTTTGGCCTTGATAATTCCTCTAGCTATGATTGTAGTTGTTCAGATAATTACCCTAATTCTTATTACTCTGATTAGGGTAATTACCTTGGTTTTGAGAGGGGTTCAGTTTAAGATGAGCCATATCATTTGTGACTTGAGACAGAGTTTTCTTTAAGATCTCCACCTCATTTGTGAGTTGAACTGTCTTTTCACTCTTAGCACTCTTACCAACAGGTGGTTGACCGACAGGATTTGGTATTCCAACTTGGTTATGGTGACCATGTGGATTGTGATGAGCCTGTGATTGTTGAGAGAAGTCAGGAGTTCCATTGGCAAAGAATGGAATAGGAGATTGAGTCTGCAACTCAGATATAGGTTTGTAATGGGAAGGAGACATCCTTGGGACATTATTGAATAAATGGGTTGGGTTAGGCATCTGATACCCCATTGAAGGAAAACCTCCTCCCAAGTTTCCTTGTTGAGAGCTAGTTTTTTGTTGCAGCTTGATGGCTAGATGATAAACTTTAGATAAGGAATCAATATTTGTCAGCTGATAAGTCCTTTGTAGGAATAGGCCAAGAAAAGGGTCTATAACTCTAAAATATTCCTAAATGGCACTATTCTCAGCAACTAGATAGGGGTCGTGCAGTCTCCTATACATTCGTTGAAACCTAGTATTAAACAAGGGAAGGGATTCACATGACTCCTTCCTAATGGTAGCAAATTGGTGGAATAAAATGGGTGGATCCACATAAACTCTGAACTAATTGATGAAAGCATTCTCCAAATCTATCCAGCTCAGGATAGAACCTTGTGGAAAGTTTAGGTACCAGTTGTATGCAATATCCCCTAAGGAATAAGGGAACAACCTACAAATCACATCATGGTGAACTATATGGGCTCTGGTACAAGCATCCTTAAAAGCTTGTATGTGCTCTTCAAGACTCCTTGATTCACCATGAATGTATTTGGGACATAATCTCTTAGGATTCTTAGGCATATCATGAAAGCCTCTAGGAATAGTCCCTAATGGAGAGGAATTATTCATAAAAAATTCCATTGGTGGCGGTGGTGGGGATTGAGCCAACTGTTGGATAGGATGAACCAGTTGTAATGGAACATGAGATGGATTTGGTGGTGGATTGACAGGTATCTACCAAAGTATTGGAGAAAACCTGGTGGAGTGAGCGGAGCTAACAAGGGTGGTATAATGGCTGCCCTATGAATCTTGTGTCGCATTTGGGTCTTGAGCTCTATCAAAGGTGGTGGGTTTTTGGTTGATCAAAGAACTCTATGGGACCTCTGTGGTGAGAAAAAACCAATATTATCCAGTTTTCTCTTTTGGCCCTCCTTCTAGCACTAGATTTGGTGATGGTGCCAAATTGACCCACAACATGTAGGTAGGATAAAAGTAAAAATATCTTACCTCTCTTGAAAAAGATAATCAACAATCAAACTGATCACCTCCCAAGGTCTTTGATGTTGGTTCACAATGTTGTTGTTTCACGAAGTGTTCAATATGGCTATAATGTTCAAGGGGCCTCCTAGTTTTAAGATTCTCGATTGTTATAAGATCAAACATATATTTAAACCTACTTTAACAAGTGGTTTTAAAGAAACAAAAAAAGATAGATTAAAGCTTTTAAACTGACGAGAATGTTGATTCATCCAACTAATCAGACTTTTTTCCTTCCAAGAAACTCTTAAACTAAAACTACAGAATAAAATTAACTTGTAATTAATACACAGTTTCATTCATTCACAGTGCAAACTTCAATAGTAGATTATAAATCATCATTTAAACAAAAAATAAGATAAATTTTCATTTCTTGAAAGCTTTCAAATCAAATGATTAACCGAAGATAAATACCATTCTGGAGCACAATATGAAGTAGATTTAAATCTGGCTACTTCTACTATTAATGAAACAAATAAACATCATTTACAAATCTGGCAAGATCAAGAGTGTACAAAAAACCCATGTCTTTGAATTATTTCCATCTATACTAAGAAAAATCTGGAAGATACATCACCTCCTCCTACTGAACTTAACTCCTACTTTACTTCTGCTCTCAAGTTTATCTACCTTCTAACCCTAACTTGCTAACTCTTAACCAAAAGGAAAAAGATCAAGATGAAGATCAAGCTCCCTTTTTTTTCCAAAGAAGAAAAAGTGTCATATTTATACACATGTGTAAAAACTACGTCGGCCCCATTTTAGGGTTTACAAAAATGAGTCGGTTCCAAAACACGTCGACCCTAGAAGAGTTCTGAACAAAGTCAATCATGCATTAAATGCATATATTATGTTCATTTTGGCAAAAGATCTCCCTCGGGCATGGTCTCTAAATTGTTTACAACCACCATCATTAACTCACAGCCCTCATCCCTGACCTCAAGACCCTTTTGCAAAGTTACTTTGAATATTTGGAAGCATTGTTATTAATATCAATCTACTTTTTCTAGTAGACGTCCCATCTATCATTAAGACTCATGGCTTCTTCTTTCTTTAGATCTTTGTACAAGTTGACCCCTCTGAGAAGTAGCATCCGATATTCCAGACATGCTTCAACCCTATAAAAATTGCCCTCATCAATCCTCTAAAAGCATAGAAAATATCATTCTTCATATCAGCTTTCATATCTTTTCCATTCTCACACTTAGCATAAACTTAACTCTTGCAGAGGAAGGACCAAATCAGAACTAGGAACAACACTTACCTTTAATACTGGTGGGATGGGAACTAGAATGAAATCAAAACTAGGACCAGAGTCAGGAAGGGAACTGAACATAAGACAATTCGTTAACTTTCAATTCATTGCACTGTTCTGGCTCTGACCTCACAAGAAAGAAAATAAATAGAGCCAAAACTTGACCAATTGACCAAGTGATCGAAATTGGAGTCAGGACGGGAACAAAACCCAGAAGTGACCAATATCTCCAAGTTCAATCCCCATTCTCGTTCCACATCCACAAAAGCAAAGAAACCTGGGAACTCATAGCAAGGCGGGGGCAGAGTCGAAACTAGATGAGGAAACTAAATTTGGTAACAACTCCATATCCCAAACCTTCTCGAACCCAGCCCCGCAAAAGAGAACAAACACAAGCAACAAAAAAACAAACACAAGTGGGCTTGGAATGAAAACCAATCCCGAATCCTTCATTAACTATAGAAGTAGCCATATTTAAATCTACTTCATATTGTGCTCCAGAATGGTATTTATCTTGGGTTAATCATTTGATTTGAAAGTTTTCAACAAATGGAATTTTTTCTTATGCTTTGTTTAAATAATGATTTGCAATCTACTATTGAAGTTTGCACTATGAATGAATGAAACTGTGTATTAATTACAAGTTAATTTTATTCTGTAGTTTTAGTTTATGAATTTCTTGGAAGGAAACAAGTCTGATTAGTTGGATGAATTGACATTCTCATCAGTTTAAAGGCTTTAATCTATCTTTTTTTTTTCTTTAAAACCACCGGTTAAAGTAGGTTTAAATATATATTTGTTCTTATAACAATCTAGAAGCTTAAAACCAGTAGGCCCCTTGAACATTATAGCCATATTGACCACTTCATGAAACAAAAATGTTGTGAACCAACATTAAATACCTTGGGAGGTGATCAGTTTGATTGTTGATTGTCTTTTTCAGGAGAGGTAAGATATTTTTACTTTTATCCTACCTACATGTTATGGGTCAATTTGGCACCATCAATGATAGTGAAAATGGTAAATAGTGTGGCTACATAGGCATTCCTTAGGGGGTCATAAAGAAAAAGGATCATCAAAGGAGAGTGCATTTTCATGCTAATGAGTAGTGAGAGAAATATATATATAAACACTTTACGAGAGGTGGTTGGATGGTAATGGATCCAAACCCATGTGAGAAGAGGAGATGAAAAAAAAAATATTTGAGGAACCATGACCTCAAAATGCACTCATCTAGATAGAGTTAAGGTTTTGAATCTAGGTGGAGAAGGATTATTTATGATTCAAGAGGATTCAATAAGAGGAGAGTAGTTGTGCTTAAATACAAACATATAGTAAAAGGAAAAACCATGAATAATGCATCTCATCTTCAAAAGGGTGGTTTTGCCACTTATTGTCATTGACCAAAGGCTCACATTTTTAATGAGTTTGATAAAAGAGACATCTCAAAATCCAACAACAATCCTAATAAACTAGAAAATAAGTGTGGTTATCCCTAGTATTTATAGAGTTTTATCTTTAGAAGGATGCATATGAAGGAATCCATGTGACAAAGGAGGAAGCATTCACCAGATTTTTGGCATAGAAGATGGATTTTAATTCTTTATATGTTGAGAAATAGATGAAGGAATATGAATTATTAGAGAGTACAAAGCTACATAAAGTTGCATGTATTAGAAGAAACTCTTTCAATAACCATAATATTTTTAATTTCACGCAACCTAAAATGACAATAACATAGATGGTTATCTTGGTAAAGTAACTATCTAGACATCTTTACAATTTTTTAGATGTGGGATCTCCTTTGGATCATGGTGTTTAATTTTTTTATAAAAATTAGTGTGACTGGTAGGGAAATTCAACTATGTCAAAGAAACTAATGTTATGGGTAGGCCTATTCAAATTATGGTGAGTAATTTAGGAGTTTTTTTTTTTACATGAATTTGAGCATGAATATATTGTAGATTTAGTTAACTTGAGAGTTTGTGACCATGATTAAATTGTTAGGAAATTGTAGAAGTGAAATGATTAAAGGAAACACCCTTTACATATGTTGTAATCATTCCATCCCATTAGTGAAAGACATGATTTATTGTTTTCTTAGTTTCTTTTTATGAATGAGTGTATTTTAGGCTATGGATTGCATGTTCCTTCATTGGAACCCTAGGTATGGTTGTGTCATTTTGTCCCATTAATTGCATTGTATTGCACAAGTTAGTTTATCAATTTAAAAACTCAAATTTCCTACTCATGAGGCTAATTTTCATGGAATTGGAGCTTTACCATATTATGTCACATATCACAAACTTAAAGTTGAGCATATAGGATTATGCATTTACAATCCTTGGTAATATTATCATCAAAATTTCATTGTTAAATTGGAACACCTTATTACAACTTGCCTCTATATAATAGTACTAGAGAATTAAGTATTAGGAATTGTATTGATTCCTTTGTGTGTTTTTGAATATTTGTATATGAGAAAAGGGTCTTAACTATTGCTAAGTAATCTGATCATCTTCCTTTGACCATATAATAAGGCTACACCAATGTGTTTTTTTTTTAAATTACTAAAGATAACAGTGTACCATTGAAGGTTGCATCACCAATAGACAAATTTGTTATAGGATGACTAGATTGCTTGATAGAGAAAAAAATTTTAGATGAGGATTTGTGGCATAGTCAATTCCCAAATCAATTGGATCATGTGTTAGCTTCATTAGTCATGAATCTCAAATCTAGAAGAAAATTTGCAATTCCTATTGTCAATTAGAGATTTGACAATAGAATCATCATTCATCAACACATCAAATCAACAAGGAGCTAAACACATATTTCTTTTTTTCCAATTTATTAGTCTCAACTCTATTAATTTGGTTCTAGTTTCATGTATTTCTTGATTATTAACTTAGATGTAAATCAAATTAGGGTTTTATATATGAAGCCTTTTTATTTCCCTACACTACAGATTTACATAATAGTCAAAATGTGTATAGCAAAGAGATATACATAACTAAAAACAATCACTCTTCTATGATTAAAGTGTTGTTTCCAACTCCTATAAAAACCATTTCTTGCATAATACTAAAAGACAAGCTTTAATCTTTGAGTTAGAAGCTTTTAATTGTTGAGAGTTAACTAATTTTTTTTATTTGATGATTCTTAAAGTTAGCTTAATATAAAAAGATTTGAATCTCTTTATTTAATTGCAATTTCTGGCATTAGTTATTCGTACTCTTTAACACTAAATGATAAAAAATAATATTTTTTTGGGTAGGTATGGTAAACATCTTGATATTGCAGCCTATTAACATCAAATGCATAAATCATCAAACTCTTTTAGCTTAGTCCTAAATACTTAAGAATATCCAGTCTACCAAAGTTGTTTAAGACTCAAAATCTAGACTAGTTTCACATATTTGCACTTTACAAGAACTAGTCCCTAATTAAACTCTTGTAAACTAAATATTCATACCAATAAACCAACTACTACTTGTCAAATAATTCATTTTCACTGTTTACAAGCAATTATTACAACCCAACTCAATGAACCCAAAAAAAAATAATTAAAAAAACAAAATCAAAGTACAAACCAGCCTTCGTCCAAAACTTTTTTATTGTTAAACAACAATAATTCGTTTCATATACAATCAAAGAGCACTAACCTTGAGAAGCCTTTTAAGGCTTAGTATAAAAATTGCAGCAATCTCATCAAACAAACCATCTAATTACGGCCTCCATAAACCAAGAGCGCCTTAATTACGGAAGGGCTAACCTCCCTAATTAATCCTCAAACTCACAATTACCAGAGAAAAACCCATTGAAGAAAGAGGCAAATATGAGTTTACCCAACTCTTCACAAAACTTTCAGAGTACAACTTTGATGAATAGAAATCCCACCACCAAAACATTCATAATCATGGACGGCCCAAAATCCGTGCCTCTGTTAGAAGCTCCTGGCTTGGCTGCAAGACGCCATGACAGTAATCATATACAAAATAAGTTAAAACTATAAAACTTATTTTAAATTGAAAGCCTTAAAAGAGGATAGTATTGAAAAAGAAATATACCTGCAACGCACTGACTGGCTGGTGGAGTGCTGACGTTGCAAGCACGCGGAAGTTGCCGAGCCTGTGTTTGGTTAACTCCTCTGGAATTCTCACCTGTGAACACCTGACACAGACAAGTGGCATTCGTCTTAACAACTGAAGCTAAGGCGCTGCAACAGGCCTGAGACGGATCACTGACATCACCACCGCCTGAAATGTATTTCACACAAGGTGCAAGGGTCGCAGTCTCATCAGAACAGTCAGTGGGCGCTGGCTGTGCATCCATTGCTGTAATTATCAACACCAACCAGATGATCATGCCCATTAAAACCCTCCTCTCTGCCATTGTTGATGATGTAGAAAAACTTGTTGAGGAAAGACAGAAGTCGAACAGATCAGAGAATTGATAAATGTGGGCTTTTTGTAGAGCAATTATTGAAAAGTGGATTGGATAGAAGAAGGGATTAAGTAGCCGTTTGTGGAAGAGATGAAGCGAGATTTTATGGAGCTAACTGATTTGAGTAATACAGGTTGTTTTCTCTTTTGTTGGTTCACCAAACGTCTCCAACTCCATGTGGAAAGCAAAGTTTGTTGAATTACAGTTTGGGTAAGCCAACGAGGAGAATGCACTACGATTTAAGTAGATACTAAATATATATATATACATGTAGTAGGTACGTTGAATGTCATGAGTTTGTCATTTACGACTATTTAGGTTTTTAACGTGGTCCTTACTAATTCACAAGGGATTCATGCTACTTGGGTATCTTATTTGATTTTATATATAAAGAAATAAATGGTTTATATGAGTAATTAAGGTTAAAAATATATGGAAACAATTACATACAAGTCTTTAAGATTAATTTTAGTTGGGGGTTATAAATAAATAATAATGAATGTGATAATTGAGAGGAAAGAGGTATTTGGTTCTGAAAATATGATGTGAAAAGAATGTTGATGATGTATAAAATTGATTCATCACTATCTTGAAATCTATGTGAAACATTTGAGCAAGCATAGAAAACCACATGTTATTGTCAAACCTTGTAGAAGATGAAGATGGCATTCAAGTAGACAATGGCAATAAAGTTAGTACAATGTCATAGGTTCTTATTCACTATAAGTATGAATGGCATTGGTGTATTGGTCACGCTGGAAGATATAACCATCCATTTGTATATCCCCTCCTTGGTTTTAAATATACTCTTCCAAATATCTTTGGGTTGAATTGGTACTCAATGATATCTCATTTTGAGTTTAATCTTCATGAAGAATTGCATACCATGGAGCTAGTTGAAAAAAGTGTTAATGCTTGGAAAAATATATTATTTCTTCACTATGATGTTGGGTGTTTGATGTATGATAGTTGATGCAATCCAACACCGTGTGCATCTTTCTTTGGAGCAAGGATTATTGTATTGTCATGTAGAGAAGAGATAGGCTTGATCTTTTCATCATTAGTCAACTCTTTAATTTGACATCAAGAACTTTATCATTCTCCCAAATAGATCAGTGATACAAAAGAATATTAGGAAGAAAACATATAAGAATCAAATCAACTATATGTTGCATTGTGCAGTATGCTAGAAGATCCCTCTACTCTTCAAAGAAATCCATGTATTGTTGCAATAACTTGCCAAGCTACTGCTATTATTACACAATTATTTGTGCAAGCTACTATTATATGCTTCATCCCCTAGTCAATCTAAAGGTGTTTTCAAATTATATAAGGATTTTTTTTATTATTCCTTTTCATCTACCATTTTTCTCTTACTAGGACATGCACTTACTCAAAAGATGAAATAAGCACAAAACCTCCCTTCTATTATTGTTTCCATGTATTTGTACTAACATGTGAAAATAATGATATGATAATGATTATCTAAAACCTTGGTGATGTGAGGGAGAAATATCTCTTGACAGAGATGGGTTTTATAGAATGTGTAGTAAATAATGAAATAATCACTATCACACAATCAGATACAAGAAGAACATGTTATCAAAGTAAATATGTTCTTCTACTCAAATTAGAAAATGTATAGGTTACAAAATGGTGATAGAAATATGAAGTGGGAAAAGAAAATCCCTATGGCAAGAATGAGTGAAACAATTCAATCAAATTTACCTATGACTATATATAATATTAATCATTATATCTTGATATGAAGACACATCTAAAAATATAGGATATATTATAATTAAAAATAATAAAGAATTTATTTTATCCCAATTTGAATTATCAATGTACAAATATTCACATTTGTTGTGCTCCTTGATAATTGGTATTCCATTAGATCATTATACTCATCCACATGTGAATTTTTCGAGCTCATCAAGTATAATACATAAATTTATACATATTCATACATGGGAACATACAATGTTATGTGTGGTCACATGAAAAAGTGCAACTAACATAGACTAGAGTGTAAAAGTGTTGGTTATCATGGAACACACAATATATTTAGAGGTGTTTATAAGTAAACATCGATCAATCCTAGTTATCTTCATCAAAGATAAAAATTCCATGGAGCTACATCTACATTAAGTCACTATTGGCCAAATAATCACAAGTAATAAATTCCTTCTAGGTCCCATTAGTTTTGATTAGGAATGATAATCCTAGTCTCAATACATTGATCATAAGAATATCAATAATATATGTCTTAAAATTAATGAGATGTTGATATTCCCCAAGTACATTTTGTTCATTTGACCTTTTGAGTAAATAACTTCATCCCCATGCTATGCTACACATTTTGTGTATGGGTTCTCCAATTTGAGGTTACATGACATGAATGTTAGTTAGTGCTTGCTCTGGCATTAGTTGTATGGTCCTATGTATGTTTTGAGAGGAAAGAGATGTACATAATATAATTCCTACACTAATATATGAGAGAAGGTATGTGAAAATAAACTAAATATTTGTACTTAGAAGGGAAAATTGATGCAAAGCATCAATGGTTTCAAGGGTTCTTAAAGACCCAAAGCACTCTTATTGAAAAGATCTCTTCAATACACTTGATTTCAAAGGCCACCAAAACACCAAAAAGTGAATTCAAGACACCAAAATCCTACTGAACCTTTATTACACTTTGAACATCATGTAAATGATAGGATTAAGCCTATAAAACTCTCCTAAAACATTGTTTCATCAATTTTTCCAAACACTCACACCCAAAAGGCTTAATTCCTTCAAGGAGCCGAAATAACAAAATTGGGTGTATCTTTTAAACAAGATTGAATCTCCAAAAAAAAAGCTATTTTCAAGAACCCATTATTGAGTAATTCAACATATCAAACAATAAGATAGGGTTGTTTGGAAAATAATTCCCTTAAAAATGGCTCTCATTTTCAAGGAGGCCTAATTCAACTAGTTTAGATAGGGGTTTATTGGATTTCTGAACTCTAGACCTTAAACCACTTAACCAACACCTCAAAAATATTAAGTAAGGTCTGTACAAGCCTTCTAAAACATTTTTTTTTCCAACCTCTTCCAAAGTATTTTCTTCAAAACCCAACTTCTAGCCATGCATTCATATTCAAAAATGATGAAAAATCACTAGGGCAGCAATAGAACTCATGCAACTTGACTTCCCGTACACCTAGAAACATGAAAAACATTGAAAAAACTCTAATCTAACCCATTCCACTAGTTTACAAAGGTCTCCATCAGTGGAATGATGATTTATACCTTTATTTGACTCTCAAACCCTTAAAATGAGGGTTTTTAGACAATTTAAAAAGAAAAGACTCAAACAAGCTTTATACTCAATGAAATCTACTCAAATAAAGTGTGTCTAAATGCTAACACACTACTCTAAAAAAACAATAAATATTAGTTATCTAGTATTTTTTTCAGGCCATAAAAAGCTTGTAAAAGCAAGAAAAAATGTTGATTTGTAGAAATGGGGTACTTTTATTCAAAATTATTTCAAAATACAATCTTCTTTCCTCTTTCTTAACTTCACAAGGCTCTCATAAATATGTTATGATAGTTATTTAACTTCCCCTTGAGTTTCCAATTCCCAAAAACCTTCCCTTTACTAAGTGACTCTTCATATTTCACTTTCTTGCATTTTTTGCAACTTTGCATTTTGACAACATTTACAAGATTTTCATTTTTTTACAACTTAACCATAATACCTCCTATAAACCTAATAAAATGATTCAAATACATTAAAATAGTCCAAAATATGACCTTATTACAATTAAAACATAATGAAGAATCAAATTTTACAAGATGGCCTCATGGAGGCATAAAGTTCACATGGTGCCCTGCACCAAAAATACATGAAAAAATTATACGATAACACTATGACTTATGTGGGAAAAATCCTTTTAGTAATAAAAGGTTACAATATTCTTACACATTATAATATTTTATAATAATATCATCAGCCTAAGAATTGAATTAATTATTCTAGCATAATAGTGCCTACAAAACACCCTATTGAAATATTCATCTCAATCTTCTAATAAATAGGATAAACAATACACAAAACCATCAAATTTAGTAATTTCAAAACCATGAGATAGAACCACTTAAAATATGGTACCCAAAACCCTAGTTAGAAATTCAACACCCAAATCCCAAGATGAGTCCACAAGCTAAAGGTAACATTTTTCTTCCAACTTCCATAAGCTCATCATAATCCACTCACCAACTTAGATTTATTATTTATTTATAATTTACCTATATTCAAAGATTCATCATTATGTGTCATAATATGCATCATAAGTTTGTCAACAAGTGGAACTCCATCTTATAATACTTTTGTGTGTCATAGTTTTTTCATATTTCAAAATGGGAGGCTCAAATTTACAAGTCCATCACTTCTTATTTTGGACACTATCAAGGCATCCTTTTCCTTAAATTGTATATATCAAAGATATTTATGTATCAAACATACCTATAAGTGATGTCAAATAACCTGGAATTTTCATTTTGGTCAAAAAAACTCTATATCCTAGAAATAAAGTATTTTTATTCTATAGTCTAAAATTTTCATTATTCATAATCTTAAAATTAGAAGAAAGGTTGGGAAAAATTTCCTCGCATTCTTTTCAAAAAAAAATTAAAATAAAGGTAAGTACACACACTTATGAACTAACTACTAGGGGTTGATGAGACCATATGTATGAGCATCTAGCACCAAAATGACTTTTCTATGCTTACTAACCTCATCAATGCATCTAATATATTTTGAAGAGTATTATTTTTTTCCAAAATCACCCTCCCATCCTTTACTACATCATAAATAATGGTAATAGACACCAACATGCTTCATGTGTGCATGATAGGTTAGGTGCATTGCTAGACATATGTCAGTTTAAGAATCACATATAATTGTAATAGACCTTGGAGTTAGCCCCACATTTGAACATGAAATTATAACCTATATAGACTCCTTACAAGCATTAGTAGTTTTTATTTACTCTACTTAATTCATAGAAAAAGTGAGGACAACTTGTTGATTATTCATTCAACTAATAACACCACCAAACATAGTGAAAACACATCCATGGTTTCATCTCCTACATTCAACATCCTCTACTTAATATGAATCCATAGATCCACATATATCAACTAAGAATTTTTCCTCTATAGAATTACCATGATAAAAAAAATGGAGGACTCAAAGACACCTCACAAATATTTGAAAATTATCTTCATTGCATACTAATTTACTCATTCAAGAATAGCAATGAAATGGATAAGGACTCCCACTACTTGGTAAATTTCTATTATTGCAAAGAAAATACATACATTGAACTCCTAATGGTAGTATCATAATTTCCTCTACCAATATTCTCCATCTCATGTGGATAGTTTGAATAGTTATTTATAAATAACTTCATGCTCATTGAAATAGGAACATTTGCAATAGTTCACAAGCTTTCATGTTGAATTTGGCCAACACCAAGTTCACACACTGTCTCTAGCCTAACAAAAAAATAATCTCTATATCTTCTAACATACATGCCCAAGATGAACCTAGAATCCCTAAAATTCTTTCATCCTGAAATATATGTTGAAAGTTGAGACTTCAATTCATAAATCATACCCTTACCAATACTAAAAAATAACATATCATCAACATATAATGTGATAACAAGGAAATTATCACTATCCATATTATAATATGTGTAGTTATATGATTTGGATGTTAGAAAACAAAATCCCAACATAAAGAAATCAAAAAATTGGTATTGCATCTTAAGAGAAATTTTGTAAGTCCTTATAAAAATAAATTTCCTCAACTTATAAAATATTTTTTTCTTCACATCTTTCAATGTAGTGTATTGATTGTGTGATATAATTTCTTCCTCAAAATAACTATAAAGGAAAGTTATCTTCACATCCATTTTCTTAGTCAAAAGATCAAAATATACTACTATAGATAATAAGAATCAAATAGATGTCAACTTAACAATTGGAGAGAAAATATTACTTTAAAAATCCCCTCAACCTAGGAATAACCCTCCTTAACTAATCTTTCCTCACACTTTTCAACATTGATATTTGAAATAATCTTTATTTTGGACACCCATGTGTATCCAATGGTTTTCATACATCAAGTATAGGTACTAGGTATTGTGTGTCACTTTTATTTAATATGCCATTTTCTCATCAATGGTAACTTTCTAGGACTCTACATCATCCAATTCCAATTCCACTTTCACAGTTCTAGGCCCATCTAGTATATTAGTAATCAAAGAAAAAATGCACCCTCAATTAAAAAGATAAATAATATTTTAGTTGTAGTTTGTCCCAACAAGACCTTGTCAAGAGTTGAATTGGAGGTTCTACCTCCTCTTCAAAAAATTTTGAGCTATCTAATTTCTCCTTTCTAACTTCTTCTTTGGATTCTATTTCAACATTTGTGTTCATTGAGAGTAGTTGAACCACATATTCCTTTTCATCCTTCTCTAGTTGCAATATTGCGGAATAAGGTTTAAATTTTTAAATATAAAATTTTACTATACAAAAAAGATAGCCATAAATCCCAAATTTTGTAGCTTTTCACACTCATCTCATGGGCAATATGGATACATTTTATAGCCTTCACTAATTTTGACCACTTCTTATGGATAGCCACATGTGCATGACTTACAATTAAAATAATTAAAGATGATTGAATGATTTTTTTTAACCAACACCCATATGTGTCTTCTCAATAAGGGTTGATTTAAGATGCATTTTGACCAAAAAACCAAACCATGGGAAGTGCTTATACCCCCAAAAAAAATCCAAGTCAAATCAACTAAGCATACTCCTATCCCTCTCCATAAATGGAAAGTTCATTCTTTCTACAACTCAATTCTACTAATGGGTGTATGGAGCTTTCTTATGTCTCTCTATCTTGTGATCCTTATAGAGTCTATCAAAATATATTGAAAAAAGTTGACCGCCACCATTATCAAAATATTAAACTTTGTAATAGTATGGTTGTAACAAAAACTCTAAACCAATTAAAATAATTAAATACTTTAGATTTGAACTTCTAAAAAGTATACCCATGTCATTCTACTATAGACATTAATTAAATTTACAAATCAATAGAAAATTAATTAGACTATATAAATTATAATGCATTAATTCTAACACCCCAAAATATTTATGAGAACTAGAGTAAAATTGGACATGATTTTATTTTCCATACACACAATTATCACAAAAAAAAAATTCAAGATTACAATTATGTAATCCCTCAATAATGTTTTTAAATTTTTTTAGGGTTTGGGGTTTAAGGTATACCAAAGAAAATGGAATTCCAAAACATGGCCTTGAGTCTTTCTTCAAATAATTTGATCACTACCTTAGATGTGCAATTTTATTGCATGAAAGGGATTTAGTCCTTCTAGTATAGTAATATGTGGCCATAAGAATGTACCTATGCCTAGCCAAGGAAGGTGAGGTGATCATGTTGATGAAATCCAAGAACCATTATGAAAATGTGTTCGCCTCTATAATAGGATGGATCTATAATATAGGATTTATTTCTCTTGTTGTAAAAGTTTGGCACACATTGCATGATCTCACATGTGCACAAAAATCTCTAAATATAGTAGGCTAGTAATATCCTACTCTCAAAATCTATTGAGTTGTAGGTTAGCCTAATCCATGTTTAGTACAATATTTTGTATGGAACCCTTTTACGAGTTTATCAACTTGTTTCTTCAAGCATTTGAGATACATCTTATCATGTTTCATTCTAAATAAAACATCAACCTTGCTCATAAATTCTTTCTCTTTAGGTGCAAGGTTTTTCGTTGGGAAAAATTTAGGTAGCCTAGGCATTTTTTCTTCCATAGATATAATCACACATTATCAAACCATGGATACAGTGAAGTAGCTTCAAGCACATACTAGTAGCATGATATTTCTAGATCCATTTTTACAATGGCATGGATGAATTATTTTCCTCTAACTTACCTCATTAGATTCATCTCCATATTAAATTATTATAATATAGTGATTCGTTTACCTATTCTAGAATTTAGCTCACTCTACATCATTAGGGTCTTCACTACAACATCAAGTACTATAACAAGTACCTTGCTTCTAAAGATATAATGTCTAAAGTTTTTAATAGATTTAACAAGTTTATATGCTTATTTTTCTATGTCAGGATAATGGATTTCAACATCTTCAAAATGAGATCTCATGAAGGAAATCAATAAGTCTCATATCCTTGCTCTTTTTATTGTGTTAGTATAGTAGTACATGTATGGTCTAAAATAAATAAGCAAATGTGGAATGGCTTGGAGTAGTTTGGATTGACTAGTACTAGAGATTTAACTATGGCCTTCTTTTATTTTAGTGATGAAAACCTTCACATATATGATGTTCACTCCACTTTAGCACCTTGTTTAAGCACGAAATTGAGCCCCCTATCAATTTTAGCAAAACCAATAAATATATATATGAAGGTTATTATTTCTAAAATGGGACTTAAGATACTTTTGGCTAGCTAGTAAATTAATTTTGAGAATGACCTCCAGCATCTCTAGTTCAATAAAGATCTATTTCTCTAACATCTTTTCTTTAGTAACCCTAAAGATGTACTTATTTGGGCTCAATGATATATCATGCTCTTAGCACCTCTATAACACTTTTCTCAAATCATTTACATGACTTCCTCTCCTCATTGAAAAATAATTAAATCATCCATGTAGATGATTATGTATTTCCTCGCCAAACCCTTGAAAGTGAAATTCCATGGCTCTTCAAAATATACCACCATAATTTATCATATCAAAGCTCATTTTTGTATGAGAAAATGTTTCACACTAAATTCAATGAAGGTAGCTTTTAGTTTGTCTTTCTAGTTTAGCATTACCCTAATAGATCTATAATATCCATCCAAGAAGAATACCATTTGGGACCTATTCACAATATACAATAATTCATATAAAAAGGGAATATCGTAACTTTGTCCTTCTCTAATGCCTTGTTAAGATTCATAAATTTGACACAAAGATTGATTTCTCAATTTTTCTTCCTCACTAGCACTAGGGTTAAACCCATGTAGAATTTTTGACAAAAAAGATGACTGAATTAGGGAGTAGCTTGTGTACTTCCTAGAAGATTAGAGGTTGTGATGATGCATTGGCATGCCTTTGCTTCTACCTAAAGGTTTTTCCACCTATCTTTAAGGGAACCATATGGGTGATAATAGAGGTGTCATATGTCTTTATATCTTCATTACTCCATGATATCACTTCATGAAAGTCCATTAAGGCATGGATGATTCCAAAATTTTCCTCCTTAGTACATAACTTCCTTCCAAAGATGTTCTTCACATTCAACTAGTCTCCTATATTACATGGAATATATTTCCCTCCTTCAACATTGGCAAAGCTCCTTAGCTCACCTAGCTATTATTCATCAAATAGATGCTTTGGTTGCACCATCCTTGTGGAGATTGTGTTTATCCTCAAGTTGACTATTCATTTTTCATCAACTTCTACATTATCTCTTTAAACCTCATCAATGATTTGGGCTTCAAAAATCCTTGATTATGAATTATAATATATGTTGATCATCATTAAACACTTGAAAGTGAGTCACAATGTTTGATACTAAATGAATGGATTCTAACTCAATAGAAAATTTATTTACTCATAAGAGAATGAGGGCCTCTAAGGTACTAGTTACCAAATCCTATGCACCAACAATATGGTTCTTACTTCTTGGGATCAACTAGATGTTGAAGGCATCAAATCCTTTAATAAGATCCCATTTTGTGGAATCCTAAAATTGGCACATTGTTAATTACCTAATTACCTAGCCACTTCCTCTATAATTAACTAAATAAATCCTTATTTATCTAATTTTATCTCTTTGTTAATTAATATTTTATTATTTAATTAATAAAATCACTATTCATTAATATTCACTTGATGCTCTTTCTACCCTAAAATCACTTAATCATTCTTCCTCTAGTGTCCACTTTAGGTAAATAATTTTAATAAAAATAAATATTTATTTACCTGACTTCCATATCCTCTTTCCAAAAATGAAATAAATATACCTATTTATTTAATTTCCCTTTTCCATCCACTTTTTATCACTAAGTAAAAATTAATCAACTCACTAACCCCCCACTTGCACATTCTTAATCCTAGTTAGTATGACCTTTTATACATGAGACATGGTCCCTTTGTACATGTGACATGGCCATGACCTTGGTATCATGTAACTTGGGACAAAGGACTTTCCCATCCTTCAAGGGTACTCACAAGTACCCCTTTTATCCTTACCATCCACTCTTCCCAAGGTGAAATCTCCACAATTGATTGTTCCTCAATCTATCTACCCTTCATCTCCACCAATCATGTGAGGACACTTGTCTCAACCAAATTGACCCCTTGATCTCTACTTTTGATCCTATCCATCCAATCTTTGAGCCAAACATTTATAATTGGCCTCACCATAAGCCATTTTTATCACTTCATAAAATGCAACTTTATGTTATTAAATCACTCTCATACAACCAAATCTATCATCTTTGATGACAACAACCATGACTTGGTACAACACTAATTAGTATATATGAACTTCTAAACACCACTTGCAAAAACCCTAACAAATGACCTCATGCATTGACCCTATATACCAAAATAATTAAAAAAAAAAACGAAACAAACCACACTCAACAAATACGTTCATCATTAATGTAGACACTATAAAAGTAAGATTCCTACATAAATTAAAGCAAAAATAATTACTCACTAAAAATTTCTTACCTACTTTTTCTAATCCGGTAGCCTAACATTTTGTCTTTCTTTTACGAGTCGTGATCATGGTTTGAAAACATAAGAATGAAAATGAAACCTACTAACTCATTGACAACAACAATTCCTCGATAATAACCAAGCCAAATCCATTCTCAAACGATCACCAAGACCAGTAAACCATTTTTATGATTCTGTCAAACTGAGAGCCCTAATTGAAACCAGTGCCGCCACAGAAATGATCCCGACCATCGACGGTGCAAAAAGTGTGCCTGCATCAGAGTTGCCTCGAGTAATAGCTGTAAGAAAACAAGAAAAAACCGAAAAATTTCTAAATAATTTGCTAAGGAAGCATAACGCATTCTCAAACTAGGTAGAGAGGAAAATTGCAGAAATCTTAAGCAATGAGAAGGTGCTGGGAGTCGAGACAGGATCGACGACTAGCAAAGAAGGGGTTGGAGCTGCAGCTGGTAAAAGAAGCAAAATCTTAGAACTACATAATTTTTTTTTTTTAAGCTGCAATTTTTAAGATTTTCTCTGTGTGATCATTTTTTCTTGCCTCTGTCTGCCTGTTTATCCTCTTACATTATTATTGTATTTTTAGTGGTTTTTCAGCTCCTCTTACATTATTATTGTATTTTTAGTGGTTTTTGAGCTCTTATTTTTATAGAGGGTGGTGTTCAAGCAAAAATTTGATGGTTGTCTGATCATATTTATGTTAGTCTTTCAATAAGATATAGATATTATTTGTAATTTTATGAAGAATGGTTAGAGTTTCTTTTTATAAGTGAAACATGTAAAAAAAAAAATTAAGTGAAGGTCTTGCTTGTAAAGACAAGGGGTCACCCTTGTGTGAGAACAACACCTAGCTTACAGTCTAAAGCATCCCTTTCAATGAGAAATATTTTGGAGAAGTCTAACATAGTATGAATTGGAGTGGTACATATAGCCTATTTAAGTAAATCAAACGTCACTTTATTAAAGAAATTGGAGTGCTGCACATAATCTACTTTTTACTTGTGAGATGAAAGCTACTCATTGTACAATACTTTTTTGTTTTATAGGTTTGTATGGAGGGAGCATATTAAAGGACACTTACATTGATCACATCTTTGTAAGGTCCATACTTTGTAGACCCCTTTTCATATTCTTCAATGTTTGAATATTATTCGACATGCATGTTTGTGAATGTTACATACTTTGAAATGTGTGATCATTTGGATTTACATTCACCTCAAAGTGGGTGAAAAACCTAATGGTGAAATAAGAAATACCCATGTCATTTCTCATTTAATTTTGTGTTCATTTTGAAGAAATGTTATACATGTGCATATCAATAAATGGTACAATATCATATAGAGTTGGACTGTTTTATCTAGTTTTAGCCTATCCCTATAAACATGTAATTCCCACATACTTAGCACCTATCTTATTCTTGTATGCACATACTCTAATGCATTCACTTATACTTAAACCATTTATTACACCTACTTCCTTTTATCTATAAGCCACTTGGATCAAACCATTTCATTACCAATAATCATTTCCAAATTCATAGGGTCAACCCCACACTTTTAGACTTGACCTTTTCCTTTTCAAAATTCAAAACTTAAATTTGTCCAACTAACTCCTTACGGCCCTTGCTTGTCATCTTTAGATTCTTTGTACACATTTATGAGGGTTGACCTAAAAGAACTCATCTCCTTGCACGAGAAAATTAAAAAGGAGATCCTTCTAATTATTAGGAAGAGAGAATCAAACATAGACTTAAAAGGTAAATGATAGAGTAGAGTCAACAAAGGTTTATAAGGAAAACAATAGAGCAGAATAATATACTATGTACAAATATATTTTGAGGAACAAGACAAGTCTACAGTTGTACTTGTGGATATGATCCAAACAATTAGAGTCAATTCTAGATTTCATTAAAGATCAACAAAGAATGTAGAACATTCACCTAATAAAGAGCCTACATTTTAAAAATAGAGACACAAAATATTTAAAAATCTTGATCAACTAAATATCTTATCCTCATAATTACTTTCTTAAATTAAATTCTACTTAATTATCAATCACCATTACCATTTATTAATCAAAACTAATTTATGTATATTTATATACATTTAATTAGATTGACATAAATTAACGTTGCAGAAACATATTTTCTATTTCAAATAATTGATTTATCCTCACATTTCTTCACAATAATTATACCTTGCTTAACAATTATTTAGTGATATGCATGAGGTAAAAGCAAATAATTACTCAATAAAAAATTTCAAACCTACTTTCCTAATGTGTGCATGTGGTAACCTAATCTTTTGTCTTTTCTTTAAACCTACCATTTATCTTTGTTTTCGAAGTCGCCATAATGGCAACAAATAAAATAACCAATATAACATACAGTGAAAACGAAACCTACGAATAACTCATTGACAAAAGAAACATTTGTACGTTTTTCTCGTCTGAGAATATTCACTAAAACCAGTGCCGCAACAGAAACAAATCGCTACCATCGACGGTGCAAAATATCTGCGCCTGCGTTAGTGTTGCCTCCAGTAGTAGCTGGGAAAAAAGAAATTGGTTGACAGGGAGGGTTGATTGTCAAATTTAGATTACAATTGTAATATATATTATTTATTTTGTTTATTATTATTATTTTTTTATTGTTGTAATATTTAGTGTAATGTAATTTATCGTAATATTATTAAGTTAATGTAATTCTGTCTTTTACATTTATGATACAATCTTCCACATTCTTAAAATACTATGCACATAGCACAAAAATGTATAGGCAACAAATTGATCAAAACTACTCAAAACACATTTTTGGCATTGGTAGCAAGGTTCTTTACAAATAGATATCCTTGAAGATGAAATCTTGTTAGAAGCTAGAACTTAAGTTTTACGGTCCTATAAAATTTTGTACAACTCATTAGTTTAGTTGGTTACAAGTTGAATTTTCCTTCCTCCTGAAACCTCTACCTCTGTTTTTTTTGTTTCTAATTTGAATAAGGCTCTTAAGGAACACATTCATGTTTAATCTATCTTAACTAAGCTTGATATAGAGGGATATATCTTCTTGACACATAAATCTATCCTTAACCATCATTCATACCACCTTTGTAGTCACACCATCACCAAAGTACTCATTCAATGGCAAGGTATGCAACTAGAAGATGCAGCATGGGAACGCCTCTTCCAAATGTAGCAATAGTTTCCTCATCTTCAATCATGAGGAAAAATATTTTTGAGGGGGAAGCATGTTATGACCCATAATGCTAACTATTTTGTTGTAGTTAAATTACATTTTTTGTTAATGTAGAAGTAGTTAAAGCATTAAATGCATATGCTTTGCAATTCCTTTTTCTAACTTCATTTATCCCACATGCTTGGAAGGTAATAGTTATTTGGGGTAGTATTTGTATAAATAGAGGGTATTAATATTAGATCGGATATCCATGAATTATGTTATAATGAGCATTACTTCAAGAAGTTTCCCCTTTCACATGATTTATTACAAG
>VDFB02374967.1:0-15374 GCA_007258455.2 Sequoia sempervirens
AATATTGCAATGTTTTACATCTTTAGGTTTCTTAAATATTGCATTAGTGAAAGCATTCTCTAGTTTCCATCATTGCATTTCATTCAATTCTTCCAACTCTCTGCATCTACATTCTGTATTTGCATTCTACAGACTTGAAATTTTTATAGTCAACACAAAAAAAATCAAAAAAAACTTAAAAAATTCACCTCCTAGGACTCATTCGCCACCTTGGGCGAATCAGCCCCTCTATAGTTTTGCATCAACATTTCTAGATTTCAATTTTCTGCATTACATCTTTCTATTACAGTTCAGTTATTTTTGTTTTCTTAGCATAAAGTTTATTTCTTTTCATGGCATTCATGGATAGTTTTAGATATTTGAAAATTTTCTTTTCCATTTTCATTCCTAGTTCTTTTAGATTAGATTCCTTGATACATAACCACACCAAAACTGGAACAACAAAAAATCCCTTCAAACACATGATTCAAGTTAGGAACAAAATCTCATCTAAGCCTCTTAGTAGTGATGATGTTGATAAGTTAGATGAGGTCCTTCAGGACTTCCTCTCACTCACTTCATCCTCTAATGCTTCAAATGAGAAACCTGAACCCCTCAATGATAAAATCCCCCTCAAACCTTTTGATTGTGATGACTTTGATTTGTTAGATGAAGCCCTCCATGACTTCATCTTGCATAATCTATCCACTAAGGTTTGTGGTGACCAACTCATGATAACAACCGTTAACACCTCTAGTGCTTTTCTTGACCATCCTAAACCAGTTGATGATCGTTTACCCCTCAAACCTTTTAGTAGTGATGATTTGCATTTTCTAGATGAGTCTCTTCAAGACTTCATCTCATCCAACTCACCTACTTTGGTTTATTGTGAAACCTCTAACATCAAAGACATTAATGTAATTCAACCTAAACTTATCCTTTACCCACCCTCACATAAAATTCACCCCTCTAATTAACCCCGGTACACCCTTTACCCACCTAACACCAATCCATCAGATCAATCTAGTAATGATGCTTTTTATCATACATATAACACCTGAAACAACCTGCAACCACCACAACCACCTCCACCTTCATTACCTTTACCTAATATACCTAGTGCTCCTTGTTATAGCCCACACACAAAGGAGTATGACCTTGTTGATAAATTAAAGAATACTCCTACCAAAATTTCCCATTGGGATTTACTTCAAACCTCACCAAACTATAACAAATATCATCTCAGAAAGCTTCTGGATTTGATTGTGTGCAACAATTTTTAGCATCAACGTTTCGGATCACACTACATGATCCATCATCAGGATGAGAGAGAGCAAGAGGAATGAGAGGGTAATTGCAGACTTGGACAAGATAAAAAGAAGAGAGGAGGGGGAGGGTGAGGAGGCACGTAGACCAAGGCCAAGACTAAAGAAGAGGAAGAGCAACACATTAGAGCAAAAGAGGAGACCAATTACAAAAGGGGAAAGAGCAAAAGAAAGAACTAAGAAGGATGAAAAACAAGAAAATAAATAAGAATAATGAAACCTAAAGAAATACAACAAGAAACGCAGAACAAAATAAAAATATCAAAAATAAGGGAAAGGAATAACATAAAAACAAAAAGACACAAGAGCAAAAATAACACACATAAGAAAAATAACACTAATTAAGAGAATAAATATAAACAACCTTATTATATCCTACAAATAAAATACAGGGATATTAATATATTACAAAGAAGGATATGAATATATATTTATATTCTATATAAATCCATAAAAATATATATAACTATAATTTGGGAATAAGAGAATTAAGTACGATTTAAATAATGTATTATATGTTAATAGGAAATATAAAAACCCTACTATATTAACAAGTATTAAATGAGAAACTGTGAGAAAAAATATATCAAGAGAAGAAATAGTGAGAACAAATGAGAAACCAAAGAACAAAAGAAAATAACTATAGATAACGACAATTATGAATAAGGAAAGAAATGAGATTAAGAGAAAGACTAACAAGAAAGGAGTAAAAATGAGAAAAATAAGAAGAAAACAAAGAATAATAGAAATATATATATATATATATATATATATATATATATGGAGAGGAGATTAAGAGAATAAATGAGAAACCCAAAGAATAACAACGAGAAAAAAGATGGGAACCAAAGAATAAACAAGGGGAAAAAATTGAGAAGAAAATAAGAAAATAGATAAGAGAATATACAAGAGAATACATGAGAAGGAACCAAAGAATAAATAAGAAACCGAAGAATAAAGGAGAATATAAATAAATTGAGAAGAGAATGGGAGAGTAAATGAGAAACCCAAAGAATAAAAAAGAAAACAACAAATAAAGACCAACACGAAAATAAAAATGAATAAATAAATATATATATATATATATATGAAGTTAATATGACTAAAAGTAATATAGATTATGTATATGTATAATAGTATGTATATATAAGTTAATATTAATATATATATATATATGTATATATATATAAGTTAATATTAATTATATAAAAAGAGAATATTGGTGAAAATAATGATGGACAAAAATCTCAACGTATATAAAAATCTAAAAAAGGCAAAGAACACGAAGAAAATTGAGAGAATAAAGGCAAAGAACTACAAAATAACATACTAAACACGACAAGATGAAGGCGAGAGAGAACGAGAGGGGACCAAGATGAAAGGAGGAGGAGGACAAAATAACAAAAGCAAGCATAACTATGAAGAAAGGACAACGTTCAAGACCAAGGCGAAAGGCGAAAGAGATAAGGAGGAGGACAAAATAATAAGAAAGGAGAAAGAGGCACAAAATAACATAACAAAAGCAAGAGCAAGGAGAAAAAGCCAGCGTAACTTTTGATGAAAAGACCCAGATGAAAGGAGGAGGAGGAGGACAAAAAAGGAGACCCCAAAATGCCAGAGTGGGAAAAAAAAAAGAAGAGGGAGCGACGGGTGAAGGAGGAGGAAAACAGGGGGAAGGAAAGAGACACGAAAAAGAGGGAGGGGGAAAAAAAGGGGGCCCAAAAAGGCTAGGACTGAACATCGTTGCGAAGGTTAGAAAGTAAGGGCTGCCACGCATTACTAACACCCCAACCCTCATCACGGTTGAGGTTAGAGGGGTGGTTGTTAATGTGAATGGCTTCCATGAGCTTCCTTTTGAAAAAGTTGTCTTCTTTGCACAAGATCTGAGTGTTTTCTAAGCAAATGTGGTGCTTAGTTGTAGAAGAGTGGTCCGCAAGTGCAGATTTAACAACTCGTTCATGTTTGATGTCCGTGATCAGTCTCCCTTTTTTAGTCTTGGCCTTGGTCTATGTACTCTCACCTCTTCTTTTTATCTTAACTAAGTCCGTAATTACCCTCTCATTCCTCTTGCTCTCTCATCCCGATGATGGATCATGTAGTGTGATCCCAACGCTGATGCTAAAAATTGTTGCATAATAATCAAACTTAAGCTACAGGGCTGCACTTATGATATGGATGTGTCCTATTATCATTAATTGATACCCTTCATGGGAGGGAAATTTGTTTTAAAGCCAAACAATTAGAGTTGCTGAGGATCAAGCTCGCAAAGAAGATTGCAGACTTGGCCTTCCTAAAAAGATGCAGAGACTCGAGTCTGATCCCTTCCTTCACCAAAATTTGCCATCATCTTTGGAGCCACCGCACTAAACACATTTTCTTCCGGACTAGTTTGGCTCTCCTCAGATCGGTTATCCAGGCTACCAGGTCATCCATTAACTATTTGAATTCAAGATTATTTCCGCTTCACCTGGAACTCGCCAATACATTGCGCCCGGACGTTTGGATTCGGTTAGACGTTTCTTCACACATGAAGGCCCTGGGACGTCAAGAAGTTTGTGTTAAGAGGCAGCAAAAGAAATTCTCTGCACTGCGCCAAAAAGTTCTATCCTCCCGTCCGCTTCTGAATGGGTCTTTCTCTCCTCTCTGGACCCGTTCTGCTCCCCGCCCCCAATCAAATGTTGATCATGCTAGGCTTGGTAGGTGCTCCCATAGCTACCAACCCTCTCTCTGTCGCCAGTCTCCCGTGCATCACTCAAGCTCGCGGCCTCTCGCGTCTCCTGTCCCGCGCCTTCCCTCACCCTCCATCTCTTCATCCTTGCATTGCTCATCCTCTCGCACTCTATCCTCTTCGTTACCCCCTGTTGTTGGGTCACCATTGTCTTTTTCGTCCATCGCACGTGGTTCTTCCTCTCCCAGCGATCCGCTTCCTTGCTTCCCGTGCTCACCCCTGGCGATCTCTTCATCCTCGGAGCTGTCGCGTAACAGGAACAAAGATGGTCCAACCCCGACTCAAGCTCCAGCGGTTCACTCAGACCTCAGTGGGGAGTGTCCCTCAGCGCGGATTGCTCGGCTCAACGGCTCTCTGAACCATGTCTATTCACCGTCTTGTCTCAACGGCAACCCAGGTACGAACTGCGATCCTCTCTCTTTTATTTCTTCCTCTGACGTTTATGTTTCTAATCTGTCTGATCCCGAGGACAGCTTTCCGCCAATCAATTCTTCATCTTCTGGCATTAATTGCATTAACCAGTCTAATCCCGTGGCATCCTTTCCGCCTATCACTTCTTCTTCATCTGTTAATCTGTCTGATCCCGAGGCCAACTTTCCGCCTATCCGTTCTTCATCCTCTGGCATTAATTGCACTAACCAGTCTAAACCCGAGGCCTCCATTCCTCCAATCACTTCTTCTGCTTCGGTCGGCTCACACCTATTATTTCATTCCTCGCAAGTCATCCCGCCCGTTTCTCCTCTCTCACACGTGACCAACTTTGCCCCGAGTTCCAACTCCGCCATTAATGTTGGCTCGTCTAATTTTAGCAGTCATCGTTCTTCTCTCTCTTTTGAGTCTCGCAGGGCAAACTCCCTTGAGTTCAATGCTATTCAAGATTGGGAAGCGAAATTGGTGGTCAACCTCTCCAGTGCAACCATAGACCCTCTTGCCATCAATTTCTTAAAACGAGGTCCCAATTTTGCCATTACGCCTCGTAAAATTCCTCACACTGACTTTCTCGTTGAAATTGAAAACATAGTGCGTGGGCTTCCTTCCAATATTGCTGAAGAAATTAGACAGGATTGCGCTGTCGCCCTTCGTCGTGCCAAACCTCCCAGGAGCAATATCCCTAAAGCTGAATTTATTGCGTTCCAAAATTTGGTGCGCAATGAAGACTTAATCATTTGCAAAGCAGATAAAGGGAATGCCACTGTCATCATGAACAAACAAGATTATCACTCTAAAATGCTTGACCTTCTTTCTGATCGCTCGAGCTACAAAATCTTATCTCGTAATCCGTGTCTTAAAATTCTCAATAAAGTCAAGCAAGCTATTTCCCTCTCGCCCTTTGATGATGCTACTAAAAAGCGTCTTTTTCCCTCCAAAGAAGTGACGCCGCGTATCTACGGGGTCCCAAAAATTCACAAAAAAGATATTCCGTTAAGACCCATTGTGGATACGATAAACTCTCCCACTTACAAATTAGCGTCCTTCCTTGCCAAATTAATCTCTCCTTTGGTGGGCAATTCTGATTCCTTCATTAAAGATTCTCCCCATTTCATTGATTTTATCAAGAACGTCAAGCTCGACAATAATGACATCTTAGTGAGCTTTGACGTTGTTTCTCTCTTTACCAAGGTTCCCATTCCTGACGCCATTGAGATCATCAGGCGCAAAACTAATAATGAAATTGCCTCGCTCGTAGAGTTTTGCCTTAAATCTACCTTTTTCTCTTTCCAAAATGTCATTTATGAACAAGTTGATGGTGTGGCCATGGGTTCTCCGCTTTCTCCGGTCATTGCTAACCTCTACATGGAGCAATTTGAAGAGTCAGCCCTCTTCTCCTTCCCCCTCAAGCCAAAATGGTGGAAGCGATATGTAGATGACACCAATGTTTGTTGGCCACATGGTCTAGACCAATTAGAAGAATTTCATGCCCACCTCAACAGCTTGGCCCATTGCATCTCCTTCACTAAGGAGATTGAATCTAATGGCCAACTCCCTTTCCTTGACATCTTGCTTGTTAAAAAGTCTGATGGCTCCCTGGGTCGTCGGGTTTACCGTAAGGCCACCCACACCGATCTCTATCTCCACTCGTCCTCTCATCACCATCCTTGTCAAAAAAGTGGTATCCTCAAAACCCTCGCCTTAAGAGCCTTTCGGATCTGTGATGAAGATTACTTGGACCAAGAGTTGGCCCATCTCCGTAAAGTCTTCACCCTTAATGGTTACAATAGTAAGCAGATCACTAGAGCCTTCAGCCATGCTAGGGAGAGGTTCTACTCCAATTCCCCGACCTCCAAGCCTGATCTTCTCCCTGGTGTTGCGCTTCCTTATATTGAAGGCATTTCCCAAAAAATCTCCAAGATCCTTTCGAAGAAAGGACTTCATTGTGCTTTCAAACCTTTCGCCACCGTAAAACACCATCTCCCCTCTCTCAAGGACTCGAGAGACTTATTGCATGAGTCTGGGGTTTATAAGGTTGTTTGCTCTTGTGGTATCCCTTATATTGGTGAAACGGGTCGTTCTTTTTGCACAAGAATTAAGGAGCACAGTGCAGACATCAAACATGAACGAGTTGTTAAATCTGCACTTGCGGACCACTCTTCTACAACTAAGCACCACATTTGCTTAGAAAACACTCAGATCTTGTGCAAAGAAGACAACTTTTTCAAAAGGAAGCTCATGGAAGCCATTCACATTAACAACCACCCCTCTAACCTCAACCGTGATGAGGGTTGGGGTGTTAGTAATGCGTGGCAGCCCTTACTTTCTAACCTTCGCAACGATGTTCAGTCCTAGCCTTTTTGGGCCCCGTTTTTCCCCCTCCCTCTTTTTCGTGTCTCTTTCCTTCCCCCTGTTTTCCTCCTCCTTCACCCGTCGCTCCCTCTTCCTTTTTTTCCCACTCTGGCATTTTGGGGTCTCCTTTTTTGTCCTCCTCCTCCTCCTTTCATCCTGGGTCTTTTTCATCAAAAGTTGGCCGGCTTTTTTCTCCTTGTTCTTGTTTATATTTCAGGCCTCTTTTCTCCTTTCTATTATTTTTCCTCCTCCTTATCTCTTTCGGCCACTTTGGTCTTGAACTTGTCCTTTTCTTCAGTTATGCTTTGCTTTTTGTTATTTTGTCTTTTCTTCATCTTAACCTCTCTTTGCTTCTCTCGGGCTTCCTTCATCTTGTCATATGTTATTTTGTAGATCTTTTTCTTTATTATCTCAATTATCTTCTAGATCTTTGCCTTTTTTAGATTTTTATATACATTGAGATTTTTGTCCTTTATTATTTTCTCCAATAATCTCTCTCTATATATATATAATTAATATTAACTGATTTATATATATCTATATATATATTCATATATATTTAATATTAATATTAACTTATATATACATACAATTATATATATATATATATATATATTACTTTAGTCATATTATCCTTATATATATATATATATATATATATATTTATTTATCCATTTTTATTTCTGTGTTGGTTCTTATTTGTTGTTTCTTTTTTATCCTTTTAGTTTCTATTTTATTTCTCCTGACTCTCTCTCCTCTCAATTCTATTTATATTCCTTTATCTCTTCTCGGTTTCTTATTTTATCCTTTGGTTCCTTCTCATGTATTCCCTCTTAGTATATTCTCTTATCTATTTTCTTATTTTCTTCTCAATTTTTCCCATCTTTTTTCTTTGTTATTCTTTTGGCTCTCATTTTATCTCTTAACTTCCATATATATATATTATCTTTGTTTCTTCTTTATTTTTCCCTCTATTTTACTCCCTTCTTTTGTTAGTCTTTCTCTTTAATCTCATTTCTCTTTCCTTATTCATAATTGTCGCTATCTTATAGTTATTTCTTTTGTTCTTTTGGTTTCATTTGTTCTCACCTTATTTCTTCTCTTGATATATTTTTCACAAATTTCTCATTTTAATACTTTTGTTAATATAGTGGGGTTTTTATATTCCTATTAACATATAATACTATTCAAATCAGATTTCTAATTCTCTTTATTCCCCAAATTATAGTTATATATATTTTATGGATTTGCTATAGAAATATAAACATATATTCATATCCTCTCTTTGTAATATATTAATATCCCCAGATTTTATTTCCTCTCCAGGATTATACTGTCATTGTTTATATTTATTCCTTAATCAGTGCTATTTTTCTCTTATGTGTTATTTTGCTCCTTGTGGTCTTTTGTTTTTATGTTATTCCTTTCTCCTTATTTTGATATCATTTTTATTTTGTTATGCTTTCCTTTGTTGTATTTCTTTTTTAGGTTTCCATTATTCTTATTTTTCTTGTTTTTCTTCCTTCTTAGTTCTTTCTTTCGCTCTTTCCCCTTTTATAATTGGTCTTCTCTTTTGCTCTAATGTGTTGCTCTTCCTCATCTTTAGTCTTGGCCTTGGTCTACGTGCCTCCTCACCCTCCCCCTCCTCTCTTCTTTTTATCTTGTCCAAGTCTGCAATTACCCTTTCATTCCTCTTGCTCTCTTTCATCCTGATGATGGATCATGTAGTGTGATCCGAAACATTGATGCTAAAAATTGTTGCACACAATCAAATCCAGAAGCTATACAGACTTATGATATGGATTGTGGAAACCTATTATCACAATTATAACAAATATTCTTCAAACCGCCTAAAACAAATCACAATTCCTCCCGTACTCACTCTCGACATCGCGGGCAGCTCTCATCCAAAACAATCTTGACATTAATATTTCTCTTCTACTCAACATGAGCTCCCACCTTTGATATGTGAACAACATGATGCCTTTATGATAATTACCTCGATTCAATCACATAGACCAAAACACTCTCTTTATAGATAACAATGGTTCTCACTTTAATGTGTGAATATCCTTGATCGCATTAAAAGTTATTGATAGGTCACAATAATACTCTTAATTTTTGTCTCTATTCGAGGATTTGATAATGCAACAAAGCAACCGCTAGATAATTTCATTTTTAATTTTATTACATATGGGTGGCTACTTTGGTAAACTCCTATCCATGTCATTCCTTACGCATCTTTCCTATAATCTTCTTTTAGGGTCAACATGGATTCATGAGATGAATGCAAAGGCTTTCAACCCTTCATCGCCTCATGAAATATGTCTATATAACAATCACATCTATCAAATTGAAATATGATTCCAAAACCTGAAAGTTGCTTGCACCTTGAACAAGGGGTTGCCAAATTTTGAAAAAAATAACCTAACTCTAACATAGACCCTCTTAAATTGAGCATAACGACAGATAGTATCTAAATTATTTGGTGATGATTGGGTATCCTTAGAATTCACACCCTCGTTTATGGACAAATACATACTCATGCAAAAGAAAGATGAGAAACAAGAACAACCAACAATTATGTCCACTCAAAATTATGAACAATTATCTCAAACATCTATCTCCTATAATATGGATGGAAATGCAACATACACAACCACTTTTGATGAGTTAGATTACCAATCCCCACCTACCCCATGTGAAATGGAAATACTTTATGGAAAATGCTATAAATTTGTAAAACAATTAGGCTATACTAGAAAAGGGTGTGGAAAACATGAACAAGGTATTTGTGTCCCTATTGAACCTAATACGCAAGACACAAAAACTAGATTGGGATATTCTTTTTCTAAAACAACCAAAGCTACTCAACAACCATCTTTGAACATTAACGTTATAACATGTCAACCACAACACAAACTCACAATCAAACATCCTGATTGTCTTGATATAACCTTACCGCCTTCATGGATGTATGTTGATAGTGATGAGGCTTTGAAAAAAATGTTTGGTATTTATGATACCCCATCCTCACTTACATGAAACACATTACCCGTACTTTGAACATTACTGAGCAAGAAGCCAGTGATATCACTGAAGAGTTTTCTGAATCTAAAAGTCCTAAATCCAATGCACTCCCTTTAGGAGATACAATTGATGTGATAATGGACATTAATGATAAAGATAAAGTTATTAAGATTGGGAAGTGCCTTGATGATGAGGAACAAGAAGATACAACCACTTTACTTCATGATTTTCCTAAAAAAAAATCTTGGAAATATTTTGATATGCCAGGAATTGACCCAAAAATTGTGATGCATAACATTTTCCTTGTTGCAAATGCTAAACCTGTTTGTCAAAAGATCCGCAAAATGCACCCTAACATAGCCTTGTGTTTTAAAGAGGAACTTGAGAAACTTCTTGATGTAGGCTTCATTAGACCTATTGATTATTCTCCTTGGATCTCAAACATTGTCATAGTTACAAAACCCAATAATCATATTAGGATATGCACAAATTTTTGAGATTTGAATAAATCCTATTTAAAAGACAATTTTCTACTTCCTAATATAGACATGATCATGGATTCAACTGTTGTACATTCTTTATTGTTATTCATGGATGGATTTTCTGGTTATAATCAAATCCTTATTAATCCTCAAGATCAATAAAAAATTTCCTTCACAACTATTTGGGGAACATTTTGTTGGGTTGTGATGCCCCTCGGTTTAAAGAATGCTGGTGCAACTTATCAACATGCAATGACATTAATATTTCACAATTATATTCACAAAATTTTAGAAGATTATGTCGATGATATCCTCACTAAATCGTTAACACAACAAGACAATGTGAAGATCCTTCATAAAATCTTTGAATGCATAAAACACTACAACATGCGATTAAATCCAAAAAAGTGTGTCTTTGGCATAGATAGTGCTAAAATTTTGGGGTTTGTCATATCTCACATAGGAATTGAGGTGGACGCAAAGAAAATTGATGCAATCATTAACATGCCACCTCTTAGGAATGTTTCTTAGTTGCACATGTTACAATGTCAAATTCAAGCTATCGGTCATTTCGTTGCCTCTTTAGCTGATCACACATTACCTTTCACACATCTCCTTAAAATGGGTGTCCCTTTTGATTGGGATGAGGATTTCAAGAAGGATTTTGAGAGTCTAAAGGAATATTTAGCCACTCCATCTATTTTACAACCTATTGTGCCACATAGACCATTTCTCTTGCAGCATTGTTGGCTCAACACGATGATAATGGTAAAATAACACCCTATTTATTACATTAGCCACACCTTAATTGATTATGAGACATGAAATTCACCAATTGAAAAAAAAAAATTGGATCTTGTATTTTCTACTAGTAAGTTTCAACATTATTTACTAAATATTGAAGTGCAACTTTTCACAAAATTTGATCCTCTTAGATATCTTTTCAACAAAATCGTTCTTTTCGGACGCTTAGCTAAGTGGGTAATGTTGTTAGCTAAGTTTGACCTTAAATTTTTTTCCCAAAAAATAAATCAAAGGCCAAGCCTTAACTGATCACTTAGTTGATTCTCCTTCACCTTCTACTTTACCTACTCCTAATTCCTTTCCTGATGATCATGTCTTTCCTGCTGACATTAAACCATAGGAGTTATTTTTTGATGGATCTAAGTGTAGAATAGCTTTCGGTGCTAGCATGATACTGATTCCACCTGATGGTAAACCTATTCCCTTATCCTATTAATTAAATTTCCTATGCACAAATAATACAACTGAGGATGAGGCATTAATCGCAGGTATCCAAGCTGCTTTATCTCTCCATGCTAAACATATTAAGATATTTGGTGATTCACAATTGGTCATCAAAAAAATTAATGGAACGTATCAAAATAAACATGAAAATTTATTAAAATACAAGGATCTTATAATGAGACTATTATAAAAATTTGACTCATTCACCATTGATAATATCCCATGCAAAGATAACAAACATGTGGATGCAATGGTGAGTGCAGCTTCTCTAATATCCCCAGTCAATCCTTCCACATATTTCACCTTTATTATCCATCCCATTACCAAACCTTTGACTAATACTCTATTAGAAGACATTTTTGCAATAACTCATGATAATTTGTGTGAATGATAAGATACAATATACAACTACTTAAAAGATGGTACCATTCTTGAACCTACCACAACAAATACTTAAAAGAGCTTACGTAAACTAAAAACTAAATATGTAATCCTTGGAAATGCATTGTATAGAAGATCTTTCAATGGTCTCCTATTGTGTTGTCTTAAAAGATTCTTAAATCCCTTTAGCGCTCGAATAGGCTCATGTCGGTGCTTGTGGAGGTCATTTTGGAGGTCGTTCATTAGTGCAAAAACTTATCCATATGGGTTATTATTAGAGACATATGGAGAAGGATTGCTTCACCTATGTTAAATGATGTCACAAATGTCAAGAGCATAGCAATTTGATCCACACTCCTACTACTGAGCTTCATGCCAATGTTCCCATTTGGTTGTTTTCAGTATGGAGGTTGGATCTTAGTAGAAAAAATTTACCACCTTCTTCCACTAGACATATTTTTATTATAACCACAATAGATTATTTCACAAAATGGGTGGAAGCTATTCCCCTTCGTTCTACAACCATTGAAGCAATTTTTCGTTTCATCTTGGAACACATAATTGCTCATTTTTGGCTTCCTTCCGCAATCATTTTAGAAAATGGAATGCCATTTAAGAATAGCAAAGCTCAAAAATTTCTTGAAAAATTTAATATTCAACATCATTTTTCTACATTGTGCAATCCAATGGACAAGTTGAGAATACTAATAAGCTTCTCGAACAAATCCTTGAGAAAACTATCAACAACAATCATAAAGACTAACATACACAACTATATTGTGTGCTTTGGACTTATAGAACTAATGTTCGATCATCCATAGGAAATACCCCTTATAGCCTTGTTTATGGTACTAGTGCAATTATGTCCTTGGAGTTAGAAATTCCTACTTTGTGAGTTTCTCTCCAAGATCTTTTTGACTCTGACACTTATAAAGAACAACAATTACATCAACTTGAGATACACAATGAACAATGCATTAATGCTCTCAAAAATAACCAAAGCTCAAATTAAACAATTAAGATGAAAACACAATATTCATATTATCCCTCAATCATTTTCTAAGGGTGATTTTGTTCTTATTGAAAATCAATGAACTGCTAGTGCTGACAATGAAGACAAAGATAAGTTCAGCCCTAATTGGTTAGGACCTTACGTAGTTGATACCAATTATGGGTTTGGTGCTTATCTCTTAATGTAGCTTGATGGAACTCCCCTTAGGGAACCCATTAATTTTGTACATTTGTGTCGGTATTATCTCTAATCCCCTTTGAATAGTATGAGTGATATAGCAGTGTTGTTTAAAGTTATTTAATGTTATAACTTTCACATTGCTTTGTTCTTGACAACTAAATTTGTGTTTTTCTTGAACACTGAGGTAATTATTTAAGTTCATTTTATAATTTCTTTAGGCTTCATACTATTCACCTTCCTATTGTGTTAAGTTAAATCCTTATTAGAGTATTTAATTTAGCTTATTATTTTTCCATTAACAATGTTGTATCTATGCTAAAAATGAATTATGTTTTATACTAGATCACATCACTCCTGTTAAATCATGAAGCCATTAATTAAATAATTTTACCATAAGTCATTTAATTAATCACATAACATTTAACATTCACATATAAGAGATACATCATCATAAAATCAAAATGTGCATGTGGATATATATCAAAGTTTTATCTACATCTCATAATCATATACAATGTCATAGTGGTCTATGAGAGCTAGACCCCTCCATATCTAGCACTCATGATTTGGTCCCTGGTCATCAAGAGACGGTTGTGTGTGACCGTGACCATGAACTATCGAATCTCAGTGCATACTCCAAACACTGTACTCAATCAATGACTATAAGCCATTCATCTACCATCTGATCCCTCTCTACTCATGCCTATTCTAGATCTACCTACAGTCTCTCTACCTCTGCTTAGGTCTGTACTAACTGTAGTGCACTCTCAGCCCGATGGGGTCATCTCCTCACACTTCCGTACACTTCCCATAATCTCATGAAAGCTCTGAGTGTCTCCAGATCCTACTCCATAATTGGTGGGGGCATGTAGTCAAGATCCATCTCCTCTCCTCAATGGATGCAAGCACTATCTCCATGGCAGCCTGATGATAGAACTCTCACCAATCTCTTGTCACTTCTACAAGATAGACAATGTACATAATCAATAACACATCATCATGATATATATATATATATAAATAAAGCATAAATCACTAAAATATGTGTAAAATTAAATATCATCACCTATGTCTTTAGATGCATGAGGAATGTCAACCTCCTCATCTCTAGGGGGCATGGAGGATGTGATAGCCTCTCTCTGGCTATGAGTGTTGATTTCTATTGTAGATACTACATGTGATCTAGTCCTATAAGTATGTGATGACCCTCCATGCTCATACCAATCCTCAATAGCTACCTCATCACCCTCACTTAGAGGTGGCTCCTCCTCATAATCCTCATCCTCCTCCTCATCATCCTCTCCTCCATCCTAGTCCTCATAATTAGGATTGGCCTCAAATTGGTACTCTTCATCGATAACATCTGTAAAAATATCTATTGGTTTGTTTCGTACCTCCTCTGGCTCATCCAGCTCATCTGTTGTTATCTCTACATCACCTAGAGGGCAATCCATGGGGAACATAGGAGATGGTCATGCATATGACCACCACTCCTCTTGCTTTTCTATGCTACTGACATCATCAACATCAAAGACTGGTGGCTGGTTGTGATCTGAATTATCAAAATCACTCTCCCACACATGATCTATCATTAGCCAAATAGTATCACCTGGCCTTCGGGCACTCCACACTAATCGTCTAATGAAGGTGCATGCCCTTGGTGGTGTCTGTACCTATCCAAATTATCACATGAATCACCCATAATAGAATGGTCATATGACATAGTCATGCCTCCCTGCTAGATACCTATCCATTTGCATCCTTTGTAACTATCTGGTGGGGTCTGGTCACTGTTGAGTAAGTAGATAGGTCCTCCATAGGATCTCATCCTCCTTCATTTGGTCAAATCTCACCCTCCAAAAGTGTAAATCCCCATACTGCCATAACTATCACAAAGGATAGCCAAATGCTCATGGGTATCCTGTTGCTATGGTACAAGGGTATCTGATAGGCCTGGTACATACTATTAATCTCTCAAAATACAAACCAACCAATATCATAATACAAATGTGCTAGAATGTAGTGGCCCCAAGAATAGACAGTCCTCTGCTCTTACATCCCTCGTATTAGGTGTACAAGTCCCCCCATCCAAGTGTGTTGCTTGTCCATCTAGATTGATAACTAGTGCCACTATATGCATCATAATCCATCTAACCACAGGAGCTCATAAATACAACATAGGAAACTCGATCCATGCTCTAACCCTCTCATCATGTACAGTCCATCTA
>VDFB02374969.1:0-17274 GCA_007258455.2 Sequoia sempervirens
ACTTCTACAATATCTAATCTAGTACATACCACCACACACAAAATGATAGCTAGGATAGAAGCATAACAAGCATTATATATAACCTCAAAATTATCACCTAACTTACGGTTCTAATCCAAAGATAAATTATTATTGATAGGGAAGGAAATGTTCACCAACTTGTAGTCATACATCAAAAACCATTGCGAAATAGCCTCCAAAAACATACCCTAACTCAGAAAAATACTTTTTGAACTTGATCTCTATAATTAATTTTAATGCCTAAGATATATTTAACAACCCCTAAATATTTCACATGAAAATAACACCACAAAATGATCTTGGGCATTGTAACTGGTACATGAATACACTAGAATTATCAGTTCACTCTTGCAAAGGTTGTTGCAACACTCTACAACTTGCTTGGTTTCCCCTTGCTTCTCCAAAATTTTGAGGTGGTTTTGGTGTTGTCATGAACTCCACTAACCTAGATCAACTTGCATAGTGATAAGCATGGGAGGGGATGGACAATTTGAAAATAGCCAAACAAACATAATATAAAAATAAAGAGGCTCTAATAATTGATTGAATACTTGCACCACATTTGGTTCAATTTGGAGATATATTTTATCATTTCAAAACATATAGGGTTATGTGCTATGCCACTAAATCATCATTGAACTTTGAAATATATGTCTATTCAATTTTGGGCCCTTGAAGAATCACCCTCATTATGAATGGGTTTAACGCCACTTTGGATCACCAATTATAGACCCACAAGATATACTTATGCCTTACACACATTATTTATTCACTTAACAAGTATTTTGAGCCCACCCTTACTAGCCATCAAGGACATTCCTTGATGACAAATCCAATACGCTAAGCTTCTAGATTTGCGCACAAGACACCATCATAATTGGAATTGAGAGATTAATTTGGTTTTATTTCTTCAAAGATATTTTTTTGGAAAACCTTCAATGGGTCTTATTTTAGATTAAAAAAGCACAAAATGGCCCTAATCCCGTTACAAAAAATAGCAAAAAAACATAACAAGAGAGACTAGCGCTTGAACCCTACAACTTTGCCCCCGAGGGCTTGTTAAGAAAAATAGAGTCCTTCTTAGGAGTACATTTATTCCTTCGTTGCAAAACTATCCAAGAAGAATCAACCGGATTTGAAGAATTAAGACAAGAAGGGGGAGAATCCCCTTAGGAGTGGCTAACACATGGAGCAATAGGAACCTTAGGTGAAACTTCCATATCCAAGGTTGAAGTTGCTATAGCAATAGTGGTTTACAATTCCTGAGAGGAACGAATTTTAGCTGAAATCACATATTTTTAGAAAATATAATGATTTAAGCCTTAAAAAGTTCCATTTTAAGGATTCCAATTGAAGAGGGTTTGATCAAATCATCTTAGATCAAACCCCCTTGGATAGAACCTCGCTAGTTTTAAACCATACCTATAAATGTGTCTCCTTTACACCTATCAAAATGCTGATAAAAAATCACTTTGATTTAGATTTTGGGAGATTAAATGAATTCATTTAAAATTTATTTGAAATGATTATTGTATTCCTCATAACAAGCTATCCAATGAATATAATTTTAATATGTTTGGTTTTATTTATGTATTGTTTTAAGTTTTATTAAACATATAGGTTTTTCGCCGAAATGAATTTCTTTATTCTTCACATGTGGAAAAATAAGAGAAGATTATCAAAAAAAAAAAATTGAAAAAATATAGAAGTACCAAATATTGAAGTCCTTGACCAACAAAAAAATAAAAATAAAATTTTGGCCTTATAAAAACTATGTTATCACAGTGTTATTTGTGTCTAAATTGTAATTAGTTTGACTTTAAGAGCAGTTGAGGAAAAAATATTCAATAAAAATATCTAACCAAGTGGAAGCACTAGATATTAGGGTTACAAATCCTAAGAACTGAAAGAATTAGAATTTTATCCTTCATGGAAAAAAATTTATACGTTATACAGTGTGCGTCACTTTTTTAAAATGTTGTTTTCTGAAAAAAAATCTATTTTCGTGAGAGATGGAAAAAGAAGTGCAATTTGATTCCAAAAATTTTGAAAAAAATATTTTTATAATCTACAGACAAAATTTGATGAGACTCTAGTTTGCACCATCTTCAAATTCCTCACAGTTTAGCCGCTATAGGTGCACGAATGTGAAGATTTAGTTAAAAATAATAATTTCAGTGTCCAGTTTGGCCAAAAATTGTAAACCACTATTATGGGATCACCCTTGGGCAATACGAATCACATTCGAGGCAGCCTTGTTCAGAATTAGAGCAATAATAGTAGGGGTCTTGGGAGAGCTAGCACCTTCAACAACATGAGTCATAGTAGAAACAACCTTGAGATCGGCATGAACCATAGGGGAGGGAGCATAGACAACAATAGGATTAATTTTTTGAGCAGAAGGAGAAGGAGGTCTAGAATCCTCACTATTAGTAGAAGAGACATCATTAGGGTACATAGTAAGATGGTCCCAGAGAGCATTCTTCCACCAAGTGGAGGAAGAAACATGATGAGAGCCTCGACAACAGTCACGATACAAGTTTCCAATAGCAAAACAATGTTTGCAATGAAATGAGATACCTTCGTAGTCCACAAGATGAGACCAAGACCAACCAAATTAACTTGAAGCACAACCTCACCAGGTAATGCCTGAGTCAAATCAACCTCCACCAAAATTCGAGTGAAGGAGGTGTGGGTAAAGTTCTTGGAAGCACAATCCACTTTCAAGAACCGACCTAGAGCATTACCAATACCTTCAAAAGTAGAGGGGCACCATAACTATAAGGGAAGATAAGGCAAGTCATTAATTGCATTTATGACATTCTTTTGTTGGATGGATCAATCTATACAAATATAATAATATCACAAAACTTCACACTTCGTGATTTATTTGTGTTTAAAAATAACAACTAGCATACCTCCCAAAGCGATAATGAATTTCCAGTATAAATTGTACAGATAATAGTAATTAATGCATAGGAAACCCACTTTCATTTTTATGAGAGTAATTATGTTAGAGGAACTTATTTTGAACTAGTGCATCATTGGCTATCCTCTCCACCTTAGCATTTCCTACAACCGATGATGCACCATGTTAAGTTTGTAAGATGTGAGATTTTAAAATATGTTCTTTTGGTAATTTATTCCAACTCGGCATTGTATTGACCAATTGTGCACAATTTAAACCTTATTGTTTGTACCTACCTCTAAACATTTCCCATTTGGTCATTAAGGCGACAATTTGACATGTGGGCCCATAAGGGTAGTTGAGCCTTTCTCATGCAAGAATACATGATTTGATTAAAGTATTTAGGTGTTTTTTATTAAAATTTTTAAGTGAATACATATATATATATATATTTTTCTTAAATACACAGCATCACATTCTTCCATTCGTTAGAGTTCTATCCACAAGGTGATGATCAATGTTACAAAGTAGTGCCTAGTCCTATCGTTGACCAAGGGGCCAGCTGCTGGGCATTGGATGGGGCTTGATAGCCTTTGATCAACAACATGACTAGGGTGAAGGCAACAACAAGGTAGGATGACATCCAAGTGTAGGGGAGCGACGTTGGAGGGAGAGAATGATGGGATTTGGTTGTAGTGGGAAGAGCGCTAAATGTGAGGGAAGATTCTCAAGAATATTTTATAACATCAACTATTTTTAGCAATCATCAGACATTTTCACAAATTGTTCCAATTTTCTTTTACCGGATCTCTTCTAGATTTGTGTCTTGCATAGGAGCTAATGGTGACTATACCTGTATGACTCATACGATGTATGGATTTGTACAAATGCATAATTTTTTTCGTAGTTTTGTGTGGCCCAAAAAAATCACTAAAAAGTTTACTCTTAGAATTTTTCACAAAAATAACAGTCGATTCTTAGGTTTTTGGCCGTTCCCATTGCATTGATGAGGTCAAATTCGCTACAAGATGTGTAATTTTGTAAATTTTCTAGACAACAGTGTGCAACTAGGGCTGCAGCACATAACAAGGATTACAATGCTTGACATAGATGTTCACATATCACAATAATATCCTAGGTAAGGAGCTCCATCCTTTGGTATTAGATTCCTTATTTTTTGTTATTTCTATTTCTACATGTATCTAGGTTTTCATTTAAGTAGTTATATTTTATGTAACCTAGAACTTTATATCACACATATTTTACTCTCTTTTTTGGCTCATTTAATGTAATGAAAGTTTATAGGTAGGTTAAATTCTAATTTACACAAGTTTGGGGCTGATTTGAGGGCCTATTACAACTACATGTGATTGAGAGTGTCATACATCTAACAAAGATCTTGGAGTTGCATGTGAGTACTAAATGTGCATTGATGTTCAATACCATTTTTTGACATAGTAGAGTATGGGAGTGTGATGTTGGAGAAAGCCGAATCTTGTCAAAATGTTATAGATGCATTAAAAAAGTTAATGAGCACAGAGAAGTTCAAGTGGTGTTGTGAGTCTACACGCCTCTTATCCCCTAGAAAAATCAATTGATAGTATTGGCAGTCCCCTTTTCCTCACAAGGTGTTTAAAATGTGAGAGAATTTTAGAAAAGGAGTCTAAACCTCCGATGAAACCCAACCATATTGTAAGTGCTTGGAACCCTACCAAGCTGGAGCTAGCACGTGGAGAAGGGAGGTTGTGTTGTCGTAAGCAATCCACGCAAGCTTTGAAAAGGTCATAAAATATTGTTGTAAGATAAATATTTGGTTAGATGTAATAAAAACATCCTACACACTAAATAATTAGTCGCTACAAGAACAAAAAAAAACTATGTTGTAGAAACACGAGTTTTAATCTATAGGGGTTTGACCACGCAATACAAACTTGCGAAGTACCCAGATATATAGACATAGAAAGATAATTCGCTTATTGTTAAACACAACTAAAAAAATTATAGTTCATAAGAGAACACACATTCCAACAAGAAAATAGTTCTGAAAAGGTATATTTTATTTCATTTATCATAAAATATAATTATCTGCACACAGTTCCTTCTCTTGCATAGGAGCTAATGCAACATGTACCTGTATGACTCGTACGATGTATGGATCTGTACAAATGCATAATTTTTTTCCTAGTTTTGTGTGGCCCAAGAAAATCACCCAAAAATTCAGTCTCAGATTTTTCACAAAAATAATAGTTGATTCTTAGGTTTTTGGCCGCTCCGATTGCAATGACGAGGTCCAATTCACTCCAAGATGTGTAATTTTGTAAATTTGCTAGATAACAGTGTGAGACTAGGACTGCAGTGCATAATAAGGATTACAATGCATCACATAGATGTTCACATATCACAATAATATCCTAGGTAAGGAGCTCCATCCTTTGGTATTAGGTTCCTTATTTTTTGTTATTTCTATTTCTAAATCTAGGTTTTCAATTAAGTAGTTATATTTTCTATAACCTAGAACTTTATATCACAACTATTTTAATCTCTTTTTTGGCTCGTTTAATGTAACGAAGATTTATAGGTAGCTTAAATTTTAATTTACACAAAATTGGGGCTGATTTAAGGGCCTATTACAACTACATGTGACAGAGAGAGTTTCATACATCTAACATAGATCTTGGAGTTGCATGTGAGTGCTAAACGCATTGATGTTCAATACCATTTGTTGACACAGTAGAGTATGGTAGGGTGATGTTGGAGAAAGTTGAACCTTGTCAAAATGTTACAAATGCATTGAAAAAGGTAATAAGCACAGAGAAGTTCAAGTGGTGTTGTGAGTCTACAAGCCTCTTATCCCCTAGAAAAATCAATTGATAGTATTGGTAGTCCCCTTTTCCGCACAAGGTGTTTAAAATGTGAGAGAGTTTTAGAAAAGGTGTCTCAACCTTCGATGAAACCCAACCATATTGTAAGTGCTCAGAACCTTACCAAACTGGAGGTAGCACGTGGAGAAGGGAGGTTGTGTTGTCGTAAGCAATCCACACAAGCTTTGCAAAGGTCATATAAGATATTTTTGTAAGATAAATATTTGGTTAGATGTAATAAAAACGTCCTACACACTAAATAATTAGTCGCTACGAGAACAAAAAACTATGTTGTAGAAACATGAGTTTTAATCTATAGGGGTTTGGCCACGTAATACCAACTTGCGAAGTACCCAGATATATAGACATACAAAAGGAATTCGCATATTTTTATTTACACAACTAAAAAAACTATAGTTCATAAAAGAACACACATTCCAAGAAAGAAAATAGTTTTGAAAAGGTATATTTTATTTCATTTATCGTAAAATATAATTATTTGCACATAGTTCCTTCTCTTCAGAGTATTGGGATAAACTATGAGATTCCCTTGCTCTCCTCTTTCACGTTGTGCGTTTGTCACAGTCTCTTATATTCCTCTTTGTCCTCTTCTCTACATTCTAGTTTCTCCCCTTTTTGCACCCAACAATTGTCCTATTCTTCTCCTTTTATATTCTCTTTTCTCTGGAAATCCCTTCAAAATATGGAAACTACCAAATCCTGCCTAAATGGGGTGCAATGCAAACAAATATTGTCATAAATGCTTAAAACCTATTTTTGGTTTCAAATTTCTTACTCAAACTACATTTCCTCCAACTTCTCGCGTTATTGTTCATTAGTGCTATAGAGAGTAGGTAGTTTTCCCTTCAATTTTTTTTTTAAATTCAATTTTAAACTGTTACAAACAAATACAATGACAAGTAGAAAAATAAACACCAAAAAGGGGTGGGATGCCCCTACATAAAAATACCATGGTTAAAAAAAAATTGAGTCCTTGCTGAGTAGTGTCTAAAATTCTGTGTTGCCAGAGTTCAAAAAATTAGTTTATGCAAGAACCGTACTGTTGCTATAAGTTAGTAGACTTGTTGCTATGGGATGAATTGGAATGACTCAAATTTTGTTGGGATTAACCAAGCGGTATCTTCCACTAGTTCTCTCCTTTGTTTAGCCAGATACCTTTTGTATTCTTTTCCCCTAATCTTGCTAACCACTCTAGATTCCAAAATGCATCCAATATCCTTTTTTTCTCTCTCGAGTAGTTGTTCCATCCCTATTTCTACTAGTCTTTCCTCTTTCTCTTTATATTTTAATGTCTCTACTTCATAGTAAGTGTGAAAACTATAAACATTAAAAACTGGAGAGATTCCTAAACCAATAGGTAATTCCAACTCATAAGCATTTTGGGAAATCTTCTCAATAATTTTACATGGTCCAATCTTCTTCCACTTGATCTTTTGAAAGGATGGATTAGAAATCTTTCCTTTAATGGACATGTGCAAGTACCATATCTACCACTTTGAAATTATATTTTTCTCCTCTTCTGTGATTCCCTCTCTTTATATCGTTGGTTGCTCCAATTGAGTCTTTATTTCTAGTGCAAATATTGCACATTCTTTCTAAACTCTTCTCCTCCAAAAATCCACACATGAACCTTGGTATTTGTAAGCTCACTTATCTGAAATACCCATAGGTTGCATCCATAAACAATTTGAAATGAGGCCTTACCTATGCTTTTGTTGATTGAATCATTACATAAGAAAATTTGGCTTGAGGCAATATCAAATCCCATTGACTAGGATTTTCACCAACCAAACATCTTGCCAAATTTCCCAAGATTTGATTAAAAACTTCAGTCTATCCATCCATTTTAGGATGAATGTGCTAATCTCAACTTTAAATCAGTACCTATTTTCTTCCAAAGCGTCCTCCAAACACTTAGTACAAACTTAATGTCATGGTTTGAAACTATAATTTTTGATAAGCCGTGCATCATAACAATCTACTTGAAATATAAATTTCTAGCATGTGTGGACTCATTGGCCTTTTGTATTCTATAAAATGAGCTACTTTTGAGAGTCTACCAACAACCACAATTTATATAATCCTTACTCTCTGTGTTCTTGCCAGTCCAACCACAAAATGCATGCTTATATCATCCTATGGTCTCTTTGGTATGGGTAATGGTTGGTATAGTTTGTTAATCCAAAGCGCATGACACTCACACCTCCTTGAAGTCCTCGGTCCCCAAAGCTTGAATGTAAGTTTTACCTATGTTGAATATTTCAGCCTTTCAGATTGTTTTGGTTTCCTTTCCATTTATACAATTCATTTGACACCCCTACCCTAGAAATTCTAAAACACAAGTTTTTCCTAAGTGTTTAATTTTTTATCCTTTTAGACTGTCCGGGTTTCCCTTTCTTTCGTATCATTCCTTGGATTTCTTAACCCTCGAAGCCCGAAAGTCTTGAAAAGGCCTAGGTCTGTTGCATTTGTCAAAATTCAGACTTCTTCATCCATCCATCCTTGCCAGACTTTTGGAGTTCAAAATCTCTCCATCCCCATTAAAATTGTAATCCCAATCTTGCCTTCCCTAGAATTTTATACCTTGACATTCCCCTTATTCCATTCTAAAATTCCTCTAAGTCTTTCCAAATTTCACGGTTCCCCATCCATTCATCCTTTTCCTTCTATTCTCAATTCCTTGAGGGTCTAACTTTCATCTACAAACATCATTGTACGTTTGGATTATTGGCGTATCACATCCCCTCATCCCATTGGAAAGTTGTTCAACGAAGACCCGATTTCTGATGATAAGGTGTTCTTTTCGGGATATCAGAGGTGAACGTGCCCACATCCTCGGTCCCATAGGTGTGCGAATAAAATGAAGCCCGATGGCTCGATGTTCCAAAAAATGTTTATGTCAAGACATGTGAGGATTTTATGCTCCACTCTAGCAAGCATGATGGTATGTGATGAACTGATACTCCAACGGTTTTGATTTTTCTTTTTTTGGAGGTTCAAGAATAAAGATACCTAATCATCCAAAGGTTCGATAAAGTCTAAGGCGGTTATTTTAATGGATATAAAGGCTTGTTGTATATTTCAATCCAGTTTCTTACATGTCCAATGTGAAATTATTGTTGTATATTTTTTCTTATGTTAGATTCAAAGGAAACGATGCCTTCTCTTATGCTAGATGTCTTTTTTTATTCCATCGAATCTTCCGATGACCTTTTTCATATTCGTTGTGAGTTTATTTATCTCTCATTTTCAAAAACACTATTGTGAGTAGGTTTAACATACTCTATTTTCTTTTGTTGAATTTAAACAATTATAAAACCCTACCTCTCCACACATATTTAAAAAAATCCACCTTCTATTTGGTAAATTATAGTGCTATTTATTACTGTAATATTTTATTTTTATTTGAGTTCAATAAAACCCTATCAAAGTCCTTGTAAAATGTGCAGTTACATTTTCTTTAAATTTGTTGTCTTTCAATAAAGTTGGCATCACTATCTTGAGGAGGGGATTTCATCATAGTAATTATTGGGATTGGACTTGGAGAAAATCTATACACCAACAGTATTGTGCTAAAAAAATGCTCATAGAAGGGGAGGTTATGAAGTCCACAAACCCAGATCAACTTGCACGGTGATGAAAAACGGGAGGGAAAGAACACTTGGAAAATGATCGTGCAAACATAAAATAGAAAGGAAAGGGGCAATAAGAATTGACTAAAAAATTCCACCACTTTTGGATCAATTCCGAAGAGCGGTTTTATCATTTCACACCACACAAGGTCATGTGCTAGGGAACTAAATCATCATTTAACTTTGGAAATGCATGCCTATTCAGTTTTGGGCCCTTGTAGAATCACCCTCAATATGAATGGATATGACGCTACTTTGGATCACAAGTTGTAGACCCACAACCATCACTTGTGCCTTAGCTTCGTCATTTATTCCCTTAACATTTTTTTATTTTTGAGGCTGCCCTTGGTAACCATCTAGAAGATTCCTTTATGGCGTGCATCCGATACCTTAAGCTCTTATATTTGCGCACGAGACGCCGTCATAATTTAACTTGAGAGATTCATTTGGTTGTCTTTCGAGAGAGAGAGAAAATATATTTTGTAACAACCCTTCGACGGGTCTTGTTGATAATATATGTATCAAACTAGATGATACATGTTCGACGTGTGTAGCTATGTAAATGTTTATTATGCACGCTTAAAGAGTAGATTCGTCGATCAAATTCATGAGATGTACTTGTTATTGGATGGCCCAATCTATACAAACATGATTATATCGCAAACATTCACAATTTATTACTTTTTTATGTTTAAAATATAGCACCTACCAGACACAGCAAAGTTATAACGCATAATAATACTTAATTCATCAATTAATCCTCTCTCATTTTTGTGAGAATCGTTGTGTATAATGATACATAAACATGCTTGTGATATGGTGAGGCTTCAACGTCACACACATTTGTAATAGAAAGTAATAATGTAAGTCACATTGTTGTTGTTATTATTTTCCAATGTGCACGGTATGTGAGCAATAAGACGCTACATATAAATATGCCTATTTTTACCTTTTGTAGGTTGGCATATAATCAAATTTCATCTTGACTCAAGTATATGTAGTTCATTTAAATTTGAAACCTATAAGTTATGTTTGCTAGTTATATTTGAATTTTTAAATATATTGAGAGGTTGCATTTACTAGTCGTATTTAAATTCTCAATATATAGACAAAGCATCACGATTGAAGCCTATAATATTACTTTTATGTTCGATTATACTAGTTGACTATTCTCTTATTAGTATGAATGCTTTCTATTTTAAAATCCTAGCCCATATGAAACACGTGTTTTTTAATATGTTCTCCTAACTAGGATGAGAAGAGTTGAGACTTAAAAAATAAAGTCAAATTTCGTCTCAATAGATTTCCTTTACACATCTTTTTTATTAGAAACAGTTGTATAATTCTATATATATTAACTTTTAGAAATATATGATTGAAAACTCATAATTAATTTCTTAGAATTTTTTATATGCATCTCGTGTACTTGAAAAACATCCTCCCAATCAACGTTCTCAATCTTATTAGCCTCATCACTGTCTTGAGCCGCGAGAGCGTTGGTCAACAACCTTACAGGCAAAGAGTCATTGAAGCTCTGCTCTCTGTTAAGCTTATAGTGCTCCGAGCAAACTTTCTTTACGCGGTCCATAAGTTCATGCTCTATGCCATGGTTCAAAAGCTGCAAGCACAGAATGAGAAATCACTTCATCTTTCTTTCTGCTAGGTGCTATCACTACCATGATTAGTAAGTGTGTATTAGAAATGTGAAAAGTATGATCAATTGTGCTCTCACCTGAAAGAAACCAGTACTCTCACAGGCCTTTGCTATTTCAGCCATGATCACCTCTCTGTCTCCTCCGTCTATGTTTTTCATGTCTATCACTGGAATGCCCATTTTCCTTGTAAAATTGCACTACAAATTCTCTTAAAAAGCAGTAGAAGAAACGGGCCGCTGGTTATTGCTTTTATAAAATGCTGTGGTGCGCGCAGCTCATTATATAGGCGGGCACATCAGAAAGGAATGCTTATGATGAACGAGTTACGTGGCCCCCTCCTGATACAGAATCGATGACTAAAATTTCCAATGGCTGGCGCAGACAGAGATAAGATCACTGGCTAAAATCTATCACATTTTTGTTATCGGCCTGGTCTGCGGATAAGTCTTTGCACATAAACGTGTAGGCAGACAGAAATAATAAAACGTGTATTTTAGAAAAGTCCAAAACGGCCGAATTACAGATTACGAGGTTTCATATAATAATAACAAATTTTCATTTCCTTTTCAAAGAAGAGTCTTTATTCAGGATTTTTAAAGGTCGTTTCTCGTTTCTATAATTTCTTAGTTTCGCATCTAAGACCACACACAATCATAAGTTAGTTTTGACTAGTTGATTTTTTATTGTAAATAATTCTTTTGTACTTGTGAATTGAATTATTTACAAGACGACGAATGAGCCTAGGTTTTGAATAGTTAGCTTTTTATCGGCAATAATTTTTTAAGCGAACTTAAGTTATTTAGAAGATAACAAATGAGTCCTACGTTTTGAACAACTGACTTTTTATCGATAATAATTCTTCTTTTAAGTGGATCTTTCTTTTATAGATAACTCGCAGGGGAGGTCCTATATCGCTATTCTATCTCCACGAGGTGGAAGCGACTTTAAATCATTTAAAGGTGACAAACAATTCCCATATTTTGAATGGACAATACAATAATCTTCCTTTTTAAGCGAGTTTAGCAATTTATTTAAAGGTATAGTATTTTCACATAAACGAAGGCATTTTGGGACTAGTCTATTCTTCTTAAATATTGGTTGCTCCATTGCTTCAAGTTCCATTTCGTTGAATTGTAATGTTTGGACAAATTCATCCGTGTTCTACGTTTTTATATCTCTTGTATTTCTGTTACTATCTATTTTTCATTTGGCTATTCGTATGTTGTCAATCAAACACCCAACACAAACCTAGGCCTACTGGGCGAAACAAAGATAAAACCTTTAGTTTCGATAGCGATATTAGTTATTTGCATGACAAAAGTGGATATAATATCGTACTCTAAATAAATGTAGAGAAATTTGATTAAACAAATAGAAAAGTGGATAGAATTTCGTACTACAAATATATAATGTTATTTTGTTTTAATAATATACACACATTTTCTACGAGGTGACCTCGAAGAACTATAGCCCGTAAAAGAAGTACAATGAGATTTTATAAATAAAGTGTAAATATTTGATTAATCAATTTAAAGTAACACATGATAACTAGTATAGGTAAAATAAAACATGGATAAATACATACGAAAACAAATTAAAATCAACGGTAACACTTAACACGAGATGTACGTAGAAAATATCTTTCGAGAGAAATCCACCACCAAAGATACTTGAAGTTTGTGTTGTCATCAAATAATTGGTTGCATCAAAATGATTCACTCGCCTCCTTAGTACAATAGCATTCTACCAAATTAACAATACGCCTCTTGCATAATAATCTAGAGCATCCATATAATGCCTTCAATATATAGAGCTAAGGAATCTAGAAACCGTTAAATGATTTGATAAAAGCAGTGACTGCCAATTAACAAAGGCCATGAATGAAAACTCTCCTCCATATTATGAACTAATTTTAGCACTCAAGATAGGCGTGATGAATAGACAATGTACCTCTGACTCATAACCATAGTAGAAATCGCTCCTTGGTACTCGCACTCCATCAGGAAGATGGAAGCTTATGAGGGACCCACCATTATGAAACCATGCTCCACTCTCTTGAAAGTATCTCAGTGGCAGTTCACAAGGGAGATGCTCAATTACTGCTATGATGACGATGACTATATCTCCTAGTGTCAAAAATTTTATGCAACCTCCCTTGCTTAAATGCCTTTTTAATAATATCTCAAGTACCCTAGAGAATAATGTTAAAATTAAATAATTCCTACCAAGATCCCATGGGGTCCTCGTTCTAATGTATTTCGTTACAAAAATGTTAGAGACGTAAACACCTTTGAATCATAACCCTAGTAGAAACCACTCCTTAATTTACTAGCACTCCATCATGAAGATGGAAGCTACTGAGGGACCCACCATTATGAAAAGACGCCCCACTCTTATAAAAGTACCTCTGAGGCAATTCACAAGGGAGATGCTCACCCATTGTTATGATAATAGTGACTATAACTCCTAGTGTTGAAATTTTAAATCAGCCTCCCTTGCTTCAACGTCCTTTTAATAATATCTCAATTACCCTAGAGAATAATACTAATTAAATAATTCGCACCAAGAACCCATGGGGTCCATGTTTCGATGCGTGTCCTTCCAAAAATGTTAGAGACGCAAACACCTTTGACTCATAACCCATTAAAAAATCACTCCTTAATACTAGTACTCCATCATGGAGATGAAAGCTAACAAGAGGCCCAAATTATCACAAGATGCTCCACTCTCACAAAAATAGATTTCAAAAAATTCACAAGGGAGATGCTCAATTACTGTTATAATAGGGATGAATATAACTCCTATTGTTGACAATTTTATGCAATCTCTCTTACAGTTTCAATATCCTTTTCATAATATATCAAGGATCCTATAGAATAATATTAATTAAACAATTCCTACCAAGATCCCATGGGGTCCATGTTCTAATGTATACCATTCCAAAAATGTTAGAGACATAAACGCCTTTGACTCACAAGCCCAATGGAAACCACTCCTTAATACTAGCACTCCATCATGAAGATGGCAGCTACCGAGGGACCCACCATTATGAAAGGATGCTCTAATCTCACAAAATATCTCTCGAACAATTCTCAAGGGAGATGCTCAACTATTGTTATGATGGTGACGACTATAACTCCTAGTTTTGACAGTTTTATGCAACCTCCCTTACTGCAATGTCCTTTTAATATTATCTCAACTATCCTAGAGAATAATTCTTATTAAATAATTCCTACCAAGATCCCATGGGGTCCATGTTCCAACATATGGCATTCTAAAAATGCTAGAGACTTAAAGAACTTTGAATCATAATTCCAATAGAAACCCCTCCTTAATACTAGTACCCCATCATAAAGATGGAAGCTATCGAGGGACTTGTCATTATGAGAAGATGCCCCGCTCTGACAAAAATAGCTCCCAAACAATTCACAAAGGATATTCTCGATTACCGTTATGATAATGACGACTACAAATCATAGTGTTGTTATTTTTATGCGACCTCCCTTACTTCAATATCCATTTAATAGCATCTCAAGTATCCTAGAGAATAATACTAATTAGATCATTTATACCAAGATCCAATGGGAACTTCCATGTTCCAATGTATTCGTCCCAAAATGTTGGAGATGTAAATATTATAAATATGAATTGCAAGGGAAAACACGCTAATCCTGACGTGATCTAACTTGATATAAAAATTCAATGACATATTATGAAATACTATAAAATAAACTACATACGAGATGAGGCAAGGTCCATAACGTCCCTCCGCCAACAAAAAATATTTTTGCTTATTTGTTTCATAAGAATCTTAAACAAAACCCAAAGTGTCCAACTTATGAATCACAATCTTAACATTCTCAAACATCTCAAGAACAAAGAATTAAGAAACATATATACCGCTAGTATGAACACACTGCATAGGATTGTCCGAGAAATAAATAGCCCTTTGACTTCCACAAATAATCCTCACCTTATTATGTAACCAAAACCAATACTTGAATGGGATCTCTGCGACCAAGCTGCCTCATTATAGGTAAGTGTTCCAACCAAGTAATATAATTTGTAGTGTATAATTTAGTTTCCCATTGCCTCTCACTCATCCAACTAACTACACCTCCAAACATAGTTAACACATAACGGCTCATAGACCTTATATAGTCTAAATTACCATCCCAATCTTAATAAAGAAAAAAAATACACACAATATCTTTCCCACATGATTAGTCCCATGAAAACATAAATAGTGATAATAATTTCATCACAAATATTTGAATTAAATCTTCAGATAATTATAACACTTTATATGAGGGTTAGGCGTACAATCTTGGTAAAAAATCCCAATACTTCTACAATATCTAATCTAGTACATACCACCGCACACAAAATGATAGCTAGGACAGAAGCATAACAAGCATTATATATAACCTCAAAATTATCACCTAACTTACGGTTCTGATCCAAAGATAAATTATTATTGATAGGGAAGGCAATGTTCACCAACTTGTAGTCATACATCAAAAACCATTGCGAAATAGCCTCCAAACACATACCCTAACTCGGAAAAATACTTTTTGAACTTGATCTCTATAATTTATTTTAATGCCTAATATATATTTAATAACCCCTAAATATTTCACATGAAAATAACACCACAAAATGATCTTGGGCATTGTAAGTGGTACATGAATACACTAGAATTATCAGTTCACTCTTGCAAAGGTTGTTGCAGCACTCTACAACTTGCTTGGTTTCCTCTGGCTTCTCCAAAATTTTGAGGTGGCTTTGGTGTTGTCATGAACTCCACTAACCTAGATCAACTTGCATAGTGATAAGCATGGGAGGGGATGGACAATTTGAAAATAGTCAAACAAACATAATATAAAAATCAAGAGGCTCTAATAATTGATTGAATACTTCCACCACCTTTGGTTCAATTTGGAGATATATTTTATCATTTCAAAACATATAGGGTTATGTGCTAGGCCACTAAATCATCATTGAACTCTGAAATATATGTCTATTCAATTTTGGGCCCTTGAAGAATCACCCTCATTGTGAATGGGTTTAACGCCACTTTGGATCACCAATTATAGACCCACAAGCAATACTTATGCCTTACATACATTATTTATTCACTTAACAAGTATTTCATTCGTTGATGGTGTTTTTATGCACTTCTCAATACAGGTAGTGCGTAGGTGCACTACCTCTCTTGAAAGACAATTTCCCACAATCGAGTTGCAGAACACTATCCCAAGGTCTCTCGGATGTCAGGTCATGACGGTGCTTAGATACCTCAGTAGTTTGATGTGATTTGCTGGAATCACAAGGCGGCCTTATAGAAATACAAAGTGTGGATGCAAAGCATGAAGTTGGATCTTTGAAAAGGAGTTCTTAGCATGAAAGCAGTTATATGATAGCTGTAGGTTCAAACAGCAATCTCAAACTCCATCTAGTTGTTAAATTTTGCTTTATAAAGTGCAATGAACCTTGGTATTGTTCAGTTTCTAAAGAAAGTGAAAAAAGAGCGAAGGGGAAGAAAAGTTTCTAAGCCTAAAGCTTACTGCGAACAGTGATAATGGAGTCCCTGCAATGGATAATTCCTTCAAAACAATATCCCACTTAACCAGGGATTTTACAGTATCATGGAAATTGTGCAATCTTCTAAGGGCTGCAGATTTTTATCCTTCATCCACCATATACATGCATGAACTAAAGATAAGTGTTTGAGGCAGCTTAAATCAGGTCCAGGCTAACTTTGCAAAGCTATCTACCTTCAACAAACAGCAAAAAGTATGGACTAAGGGATCCTCAACAAAGCAGGAATTTTCATGAACAGCCAACAACATTCCTAAGATTATCCAAATAACATGAACAGCTAACTAAACAGCAAAGAGATCTAAGCTAACATCTAATATTGGAGAAGTGAATCAATAGACATGAGAGAAAACAAGGAAATGCACCAAGTCAATGCCATTTCTCATAAATTTCAGTAGCATGCCTTTACAACAACTCAACTCTCTCTTTGCAAATGAGAGGAGTGCTCTATTTATAGCTTTTCAAAAATCAAATGAATGGCCAAGATTCATTTCCATTGTGTGGCCACGATTCATTACAAATTAGGGTTTTACCTACTCCCAAATAGATTTACAATTAAAAAACATCTTTTGTCT